>NW_026847660.1:134088142-134100690 GCF_025583915.1 Anolis sagrei ordinatus | reverse complement strand
TTTTGACATTTAATAGGCTTTTCTTTCATCCTTCCTTATTATCCAACATTTTTAATTATCCAACATTCTGCCGGCCTATCTATGTTGGATAAGCGAGACTCTACTGTAGTTCCTTCCCTTTATAAACAAACGGAAGGATGCTGGGAATTGTAGTCCTACTCTGGGCTCCACAGAGCATGACTCCATCCATGGAATGCTGGATCCATAAGACCCCAAAGGAATGACTTGAATGAAGTTACTTTCCAGACTGTAATTCCTGGCACTGAAACTGGTGGATGCTGGGTTTCGTCACCCACAGAAGGGGCCTTTGCTAAGCTCTGGCTCCTTCCTTGCCTAACAGTGCGTTTACTCATCCGTCTGGAGCTCTGCGCAACTGGACAAGCTGGGGAAGCGAGTTCTGGAGACGCCTTTCTTTGGCTGCAGGGCTGTGTTTTGAGGCAACTCTGCAAGCGCCGTTGTGCGCAGCCCCAACATGCCGCCTCCTAACAGACTCAATATGAATCAAGGAGATGAATGCAATGGCAAGCCTACAGAGCAACTAGCAAAGCAGAGAGAAAAAGAGAGGTGGAAAGCTCCACAAAACGACACCGAGAGGCGGCTGACTTGGTTGCAACGGGGAAATCCAGGAAGCCCCTTTAATTTGGCACGTCCCTCTTTGTACAGATTTGGCCCCAGAAGAAACTCCTATCCAACCCAAAAGGTGCAATTTGGCCCTTTAAAAATTAAGAAAGGAAAAAAATAAGTGGTTCCCTTTGATGTTTTATAAGCAATTCAAAGCCTTTCCCATTCCCCAAATTTAAGGTGCCTGATATCAATGGCCTCAATCCTATTGATTAGTCCTTAAACTAGAACATTAAAAAAAATCAAATTTTGAATGGTAAGTCAACACATACCCTGTTTCCCCTAAAATAAGACATCCCCTGAAAATAAGACCTAGTAGGGGTTTTGCTGAATTGCGAAATATAAGGCCTTCCCTGAAAGTAAGACCGAGCAAAGTCTTTGTTTGCTCCCCCTGTCATGGGAGATCAGTTACAGTATACAGTGTTCCCTCACTACTTTGTGGTTCGCTTTTTGTGGACTGTAAGACATCCCTTAAAAATAAGACCTAGTAGAGGTTTTGCTGAATTGCGAAATATAAGGCCTTCCCTGAAAGTAAGACCGAGCAAAGTCTTTGTTTGCTCCCCCTGTCATGGGAGATCAGTTACAGTATACAGTGTTCCCTCACTACTTTGTGGTTCGCTTTTTGTGGACTGTAAGACATCCCTTAAAAATAAGACCTAGTAGAGGTTTTGCTGAATTGCGAAATATAAGGCCTTCCCTGAAAGTAAGACCGAGCAAAGTCTCTGTTTGCTCCCCCTGTCATGGGAGATCAGTGTTCCCTCACTACTTTGTGGTTCGCTTTTTGTGGACTGTAAGACATCCCTTAAAAATAAGACCTAGTAGAGCAGTGCTTCTCAAGCTTGGGTCCCCAGATGTTTTTGGCCTACACCTCCCAGAAATCTCAGCCAGTTTACCAGCTGTTAGGATTTCTGGGAATTGTAGGCCAAAAACATCCGGGGACCCCAGGTTGAGAACCACTGTAGTAGAGGTTTTGCTGAATTGCGAAATATAAGGCCTTCCCTGAAAGTAAGACCGAGCAAAGTCTTTGTTTGCTCCCCGTCGTGGGAGATCAGTTAAAGTATACAGTGTTCCCTCACTACTTTGTGGTTCGCTTTTTGTGGACTGTAAGACACCCCTTAAAAATAAGACCTAGTAGAGCAGTGCTTCTCAAGCTTGGGTCCCCAGATGTTTTTGGCCTACAACTCCCAGAAATCTCAGCCAGTTTACCAGCTGTTAGGATTTCTGGGAATTGTAGGCCAAAAACATCTGGGGACCCCCAGGTTGAGAACCACTGTTAGTAGAGGTTTTGCAGAATTGCGAAATATAAGGCCTTCCCTGAAAGTAAGACCGAGCAAAGTCTTTGTTTGCTCCCCGTCGTGGGAGATCAGTTACAGTATACAGTGTTCCCTCACTACTTTGTGGTTCGCTTTTCGCGGACTCACTGTTTTGCGGGTTTCTGCCTCCTAGCAACAATGGAGTGTGGAAGTGGGTTTCTGTTAGGGATTCCTCAACTTCAGAAGAGGAAGGAGAGCAGGGAATTGGAGGGAGAAGAATCATCAGATGATGAGGGTTTGAAAGTATCCACATTTCTAGAGACAAAAAGAGACAGAGCACAGACGGCACTCCGCTAGAATAGCTTCTAAAAACGCTGAGCTAATTGGGAGACTCCCTAGCACCTACTGCGTGGGGAATTCAGGGCTATAAATCAGAAGCAGTCAGCTTTCGCTGGTAACAACGACCCTGATACTGATGTTTTCACTCCAATGGAATCTGTTTTGTGTCTGCTGCTAAGGACTTAGTGATCATTGCCTGTTGTCTGATGGAAAACTGCTGTTTCTTTTGGGACTTTGTAAGAGACTTTAATTTGGGTCTGGATTAAGACTTCCTTGCTTTCTTTTGCACTTTTCAATTGCATTTGCTTATCCTTTTGTGTTTGCTGAAGTAAAATATTTATGTTTTACTCTCAACATTGTCTAAAGGCTGTTTTTGAAAGGCAACTCAGGACAGTTTCACCCTCTCGGGACAGAGGCAGGTAATCATTAAAAAAGAGAGAGAGGGAGGAGATACAAAGCAGTATGTAAATCATGGCCTTATAGCCCCTTCCTTATAGGTAGCCAAAACAAAAAAGGTGTGCAGTGTCTTTAAATCTCTCGCTTCTGCCTTACCCTCGTAATGCGATATATATATAGAGAGAGAGACAGACAGACAGACAGAGAGAGAGAGAGAGAGAGAGAGAGCGCATCCCTACTTCGAGGATTTTCACTTTTCCTGGGTTGTCCTGGAGCATAACACCTGCGATAAGTGAGGGAACACTGTATAATAATTGTTCATTTTTTGGTTCAACAATACATGTGAATTCTTTATGGAAAAATAAGACATCCCCTGAAAATAAGACCTAGCACATCTTTGGGAGCAAAAATTAATATAAGACACTGTCTTATTTTCAGGGAAACAGGGTAGATTTACTACAATCAGGACTAAGAACAGGATCCAGCCCATCTCTTTCGCTATTTGTCCTCCACCAGACGGGTTTCCACCCCCCCCTTTCCCTTTATTTCGGGTTCGCCCCAAAGGAGGAGTTGGGGGTCTTTGTGGAATCCCTCTGCCCACCATCAATGTCTGCATTGGGCTTTTCCTGCAGATGGTTCTTGGTATATCACAGGAATCGTCCTTCCGACAGAAGCAAGAAACATATGGCAACAAGCAGCCATCAAGCATGGTCAGAACTGAAGCCAGGAGCCCCTTCCCCACATAGAGCCATTTGCAGATTCAAATCCATAAGACCCGGGACACCGGAGAGGTCAGGAGAAGGCATCGTTTTCACCGAAGCATCTGCTGCAATGTTGTCAAGGCCCTCTTTCCTCGTTGGCCGATCCAACGATTCGCCGGAATCCTGTGTCTTTGGCACAATTCTGGCCCCGTTGCCCCTCCCTGCAAAGAAACCTGTCTCAAGACCAAGATCATCGGGGAACATGGAGCCAAAATGGGGAGGAAAGCAAAACCAGTCATTGTAACAAGGCTCGGGGGAAAAAAAACAGTGTTTGCAACTCCGGAAAGAAAAAAAATACATCAACGATGGAAAATGCCAGCTTTGGAAATGAACAAAAAATAAGGGTATTGAAATGCCATATTTCCTGGCTGAACAAATAGGCAAGAGGCAACACAATTCATGTATGGAAGCAAGAAACGCCTCCTCTTGCCAGTCTGAAATGGAGGGTGGAGGGTCGATCCATTTGCTTTGGAAGCAACCCCGGAGTTTGGGTTCTTTCGGGGTCCGGATCCCCGTAGTCCCCCCTGCTCACCGCGAGCTCCCAGCATTCCCTTTCCCCGCAATATCACGCCAGGCCGGTCCGGCTGGCGCTCCCCCCTCGACCAAGGCCTCTCTTCCTTCTCCGTTCCCCCCAATCCCTGAAAGGCTTCCGTGGGGCTCAGCCCAGCGCCTCCTGCCCCAAGTGGCTCCTCCGGTGCGCGGCCAGGTTGCTCTTCTGGGAAAAGCTCTTCCCGCAGGTGAGGCACTGGAAGGGGGCGTCTCCCGCTCGGAGTCTCCGCCCCGGGCTCCTTGGGGTCTCCTTCGGGCCAAAGCACCGCTTGCCCTCCTCGCTGGGGAGCGCCTTCTTCGCCCGGTGGGCCCGCTGGTGGCTGACCAGGCTGCTCCGGTTGCCGAAGCCCTCCCCGCACTCGTGGCAGGTGAAGGCGGCCGCCCCGCCGTTCTGCTGGGACTTCTCCTGGTGCTTGACCCTCAGCGGCCTCTGCCCCACGGCCTCCCCGCGCTCCCCGGACGGGCAGGGCCTCCCTCGAGAGGGTTTCTCCGGCACATCCGGGCTGCGTCCGCCACAGGCCCCTTTCTGGTGCGCCAGGAGCTGCCGCTCCTCCCGGAAGCCCTTCCCGCAGGCCGGGCAGGAGAAGGGCCGCTCGACGCCCCCGCCGTGGACCCTCTGGTGGGTCAGGAGGTTCTGCTTGAGGCTGAAGCGCTTCCCGCAGATCCCGCAGGCGAAGGGCTTCTCCCCGGTGTGGATCCGCTGGTGGATGATGAGGTTGTGCTTGAGGCCGAAGCCGCGCCCGCACTCGGGGCACACGAAGGCCCGCTCCCCGGCGTGCTGCTGCTTCTGGTGCCGCAGGAGGCTCAGCGGCTGCGGGAAGGTCTCCCCGCAGACCAGGCACTTGTGCTGCTCCTCCTCCTCCACCTGGCTGTGGATCACCAGCGCGTTCTCATCCCCAGAGCCCTCCTCCCATAACGGGAAGGGCCTCTCACACGACGGAGGAGCCGGCGGGGTGGCGGTGGGACGCTCCTCTCCCTCCATGGAGCAGATCACGGGTCCTGGAGAGGAAAGAGAAACAAAGGGAGATGGAAGGTAAGAGCTGCCCACAGGTCAAGGGAGTGTGCCAGATTAAGGAAAGTAGAACCTGCTTGGAGTCTCTTTTGGTAGAGAAAAAGCAGGGGTAATAACAATAACAACAATAACAACAATCAGGAGGGCCTGATTCTGGCAGCCCAAGAACAAGCCATTCGAACCAAGGCCATCCAAGCCAGAACTGAAAAGTCAACAACAGATCCCAAGTGTAGACTCTGCAAGGAAGCAGGTGAAACAATAGATCACATCCTCCGCTGCTGCAAGAAGATCGCACGGACAGACTACAAGCAGAGGCACAACACCCTTGCTCAGATGATTCACAGCCTCACAACTCTTGTGTGTTTTATGAGTTCCTTATAAACGTCCTGCTCCTATTTTATCTCATTATAGTTCGTTAAATGTTTTTATCCTGTATATGTGGCACGCCCATTTTTCTCACTACAGTGATTGTGTTTATTGGAATGTTTATTTTATGATTATTTTTCATGTCATTTTGATAATGTTGTTGTTGTCTGTTATATATGTTTTGATTTTATTGCTGTAATATGTTGTCCAGGCTTGGCCGCGTGTAAGCCGCTCCGAGTCCCCATTGGGGAGATGGTGGCAGGGTAGAAATAAAGATGATAAAGATGATGATGATGATGATTATTATTATTATTATTGTGCCACAAATACCATCTGCCTGCGACAAATGAATACGTCAAACTACTCTGGGACTTCTGAATTCAGACTGACAGAATTTCGGAGCACAAGACTCCTGACCTCACAATTGTGGGGAAAAACAAAGTATGGATTGTTGATGTTGCAATCTCAGGTGACAGCAGGATTGATGAGTAGAAACTAGAAAAGCTGACACGATACGAGGATTTAAAGATTGAACTGCAGAGACTGTGGCACAAGCCAGTGGTGACTGGCACACTGGATGCAGTGGCTTGCACTTAAAAACAATCAGTGCTGACATAATGACCATCTTCCAACTGCAAAAGGCCACCCTACCCAGATCTGCATGCATTATTCACCGATACATCACACAGTCCTAGACACTTGGGAAGGGTCCAACATCTGATCGAATACAAAAGCCAGCAGAGTGATCTTGTTTGCTGTGTACGGCTCTTGTTGTGAATCTAATCATCATCATCATCATCATCAAACTGCAAAGACTCTGGCACAAACCAGTCAAGGTGGTCCCAGTGGTGATCGGCACACTGGGTGCACTGCCTAAAGACCTTGGATCAGTATTTTAGTTTAATCTTTCTAGCACATGCATGGGTCAACTATGGCCCTCCTTCCAGGTGTTTGGGACTTCAACTCCCACAATTCCTAATAGCCAGTCTGTGCTGGCATGTATTTGAATATGGGTATTTTATAGAAATGTGCATTGCCTTGTATGCATTTATGATGATGAGTTTTAAATGTGTTGCACCACTCCTTGATCTGTGAGAAGAGGCAGGGAACAAATAAATTTTTTATTATTGCTTGCAATAATAGTAATAATAATAATAATAATAATAATGTTTGCCTGGCAACTCGTGCTGGTCTTTTGATCCAACAGTGGATAGTCGTTCTTGGGTCATCAAAGTGGCCCAAAGACTTCAAAAATGCCGGTCCAAAGTCATCCAAAGTCTTCTTTTGTTTTCAAGGAAATGGCGGTTGTTTCGTGGTGTGAAAGGGCCCAATCCTGGAGGTTTCGTTCCCTCTTTTTGCAGCGGAAAGGCACATGAAGGGCATTGTAGGGAAGGTGTCGGGCCAGCTTGGGTCACCTGACACATGCAAGAAATACTGGCGAACTGGGTCGACAAGGAAGAGAAATGCAAATACAAAATCTATGGAGAGTGTTTGCATCCTCCGATAAACAGATGAGCGCATGCATGGCATCAAAAGGCCTTTGCGCAATCCAACTGTTTTGTCAACTGTTTTGAGTCTTGGTTTTGTGGAGAAAGGCTGGGTACAAACCAGTAAATAAATTAATACACTGCGTGTATAATGCAATCCAAACTGCATTAGTTGGCAGTGTAGACCCATCCTTGGAAAGAGGCCACAGCATATGCCTCCTGAGCATTAAGTCATGCCCACAGAAACTCACTCCAAAGCATCCATCAGCAGTGACCTCCTTGAATGTGTTGATACCAGGCCTGGGCTAATAATATTACAACATAATGGTGTATAATAATATACGATATTATTAATATATTCTTATGTTGTTGTTCATTCGTTCAGTCGTCTCCGACTCTTCGTGACCTCATGGACCAGCCCACGCCAGAGCTCCCTGTCGGCCGTCACCACCCCCAGCGCCTTCAAGGTCAGTCCAGTCACTTCAAGGATGCCATCCATCCATCTTGCCCTTGGTCGGCCCCTCTTCCTTTTGCCTTCCACTTTCCCCAGCATCATTCTCTTCTCTAGGCTTTTCTGATATTCTTATAATACAATAATATTATATTATTACAATAATATTATATTATATTATTACAGTATAATAATATAATATTACAATATAATTATACTTAACAATTAATTTTAAAAATATAAATACATATAAATACAAACCATTAAAACATATTGTATTGCTTTACTAATAATATATTGTATATACATATATTTATATTATGATGTAATACAATCTAATACTACTAATATGATATTTATTTTATATTACATGCAATACGACTAATAATATTACAATGTAATGGTGTATAATAATATAATACAATATATATTGTATTATTATTATATTACAATATAATTATACATAGCATAATTAATTAATGGTGCATAATATAATATAAATAATATATTAATAATATATTATTATACTATAGTATAATAATTTTATATTATAGTATAATAATATAATATAATACAATATAATAATATTACACTATAATTTTACATAACATAATTAATGGTGTACAATATAATATAATATAATAATAATATATTATTATACTATAGCATAATAATTTTATATTATAGCATAATAATATAATACAATATAATATTACAATATTGCAATATAATTATGCATAACATAATTAATTAATTAATTAATGGTGTATAATATAATATAAATTATTATTATATAATGATAATATATAGTATTATTATATATTATTATATAATAATATATATATCATTATATATAATAATATATTATATATTATATAATAATATTATATTATTGTATTAATATATATTATATTATTATAATACAATTATATAATAATATATATTATATAATAATAATATATTATATTATATTAATTTATGATAATATATTATTATATCATTATTATAATATACCTTAGCCTTACTCTTATTCATATTCCCACTCTTAATCTCATTCTTAACTTTTGTTTATTATATATTATTATATAATGATAACATATAGTATTATATAATAATATATATTATTATAATATAATTATATTATATTATAATTAATAATATAATACAATATAATAATATTGCAATATAATTATACACAACATAATTAATTAATGGTGTATAATGTAATGTTAATAATATATTAATAATATATTATTATAGTATAATAATTTTATATTATAGTATAATAATATAATACAATATAATAATATTGCAATATAATAATACATAACATAATTAATATAATTATACATAACAAAATTAATTAATGGTGTATAATATTATATTAATAATATATTAATAATATCATATAATAATATTATATTATAATATAATATAATACAATATAATAATATTGCAATATAATTATACATAACATAATTTTAAAAAAACGGTAGACATATGAATGCAAATTGAAGCCATTAAAAGATATTGTATTGTGGCTCCATACCTTGCAGTCAGAGCTGCATTCTATTGCTATCCTGCACTCAGAGCTGCATGGCTTGGCTCTACTTCCGCAGGAGCCCGGGCAAAGGGGCGGGGCTTAGGTGACGTCACCGGCCTCCTCTCTTGCCTTACCTGAATGGTAGCAAAGCCCGAGAGGGGTCGCTAGACTACAGGCCCCGGCATGCAACGCGGCACGGAGCCCCGCCGAGGAGGCTCAAAGGCGGCGCCGCGAGGGTTGCCGGGACTTGTAGTCCTGACGCGTGTTTTGCTTTTTTGTGTGTCCCCCTTTTTTATTTTGCAGCCTTCCCGGTGGAAAATTCCTCCAAAATGAAGGAAATGCAGGTTGCCCTTTTTTGCAAGGAGAGGGAGGCAAGGCAGGAGTCGCCAGGGCTGCGTGCACGCTTCCGCGTCACGCGTCCACACGTGCAAAGCCCCAAATGGGGCCTGCAAAGGGAAATAAGGGCGGGGGGGGGATTAATGCAAGGGAAGGGACAAGGGGGGGCACACACTCAACACAAACCCTTGCAAACGACCCCGCCAAGGTCAGATAAAGGGGGCAGGTCTTGTGTTGCCCGGGGACCCCCTCCACGCGTGTTCTTCCCACTCACTCACCTCCAAGAGCAGCTGCAGCAGTTGCAGAAGCAGCAGCACTCTCGCCCTCTTCCTGCTTCTTCTCCTGCTGCTCCTGGTTCTGTGCTCCTGCTGCTCTTCCTCTTCCTTCCTCGCTTCCTTCCTTCCTTCCTTCCCGGCTCGTCCTTCCTCGCGAGGTTTGTTGCAATGCTGCACCGCGCAGCCCGCCAGCCCTGCCAGGAAGGCCCACTTCCTGCTGCAGAAGAACACACAAGCACAACAACACCAGGCAGCAGGAAGAAGAGGAAGAAGGCTCGCCCCTCTTGGGCTCTCCCTCTCCTGCTTCTCCTTCTGCCTCGCCTTCCTTCTCCCCTAACTCATCTCATTCTTCCCCCCCTTTGTTTGGTTCCTTCTGCTGCTTCTCTTTTCTTCTCTACTCCTTCCGTTTCTTCTTGTCTTTCTGCTCCTTCTTCCCCTCTTTTTCTTCCTCTCCTCCTCCTCGTTCTTCTTCCTCTCCTTCTGCTTCTCCTTCTTCTGCTCCTCCTAATTCTTGTTCTACTCCTTCTCTTCTTCTGTTTCTTCTTGTCTTTCTGCTCCTTTTCCCTCTTCCTCTCCTTCTCTTCTTCTGCTCCTTCTTTTTGTTCCTCCTTCTTTTGCTACTCCTGCTCTTCTTCTTTGTTTCTCCTCCCCAACACTCTCTTTTTCTTCTCTACTCCTTCTGCTTCTTCTTCTCCTTCTGCCTCGCCTTCCTTCTCCCCTAACTCATCTCATTCTTCCCCCCTTTGTTTGGTTCCTTCTGCTGCTTCTCTTTCTGCTCCTTCTTCCCTTCCCTTTTCTTCCTCTCCTTCTACTTCTTCTTCTCCTCTTCCTTGTTCTTCTTCTACACCTACTGCTCCTTTTTGTTCCTTCTCCCGCTCCTCTTCTTCTCTTCTTCTGTTTCTTCTTTTCCTCCTCCTGCACTTTCCTTTTCTTCTTTGCTCTTTGCTCTTTTCTATTTCTCCTGCTCCTTCTTCCCCTCCTTTTTCTTCCCCTTCCTCTTCTGCTCTTCTTCCTTGTTCGTCTTCTGCTCCTTCTTTTGCTTCTCCTGCCGCTGCCTCTTCTCTTCTTCTGTTTCTTCTTTTCCTCCTCCTGCAATTTCCTTTTCTTCTTTACTCTTTGCTCTTTTCTCTTTCTCCTTCTCCTTCTTCCCCTCCTTTTTCTCTCCTTCTGACTTCCTGCTCTTCTGCTCCTCCTCGTCCTTGCTCTCCTGCCTCTACTTTTTGTTCCTTCTCTTCTCCTTTTCTCTTTCTTCTTCTGCTCCTTCTTTTAGTTTCTCCTGCTGCTGCTTCTTCTCCCCTTTTGCTTCTTCTGCTCCTCATCCTTGTTCTTTTTCTCCTTTTGTTCCTTCTTTTCGTACCTTCTTCTGCTTCTCCCGCCTCCTCCTTCCTCCTCTCCTCGCCCCTCTTGGGCTCTCCCTCTCCTGCTCCTTCTTCTCCTTCTGCCTCGCCTTCCTTCTCCTCTGATTCATCTCATTCTTCCCCCCTTTGTTTGGTTCCTTCTGCTGCTTCTTCTTCGTCTTCTCCTTCTCCTGCTCTTTTCTTCTCTACTCCTTTTTCTTCTCCTGTCCTTTGCTCCTTCTTCCCCTCTTTTTTCTTCCTCTCCTCCTCCTCGTTCTTCTTCTCTCCTTCTGCTTCTCCTTCTTCTGCTCCTCCTAATTCTTGTTCTACTCCTTCTCTTCTTCTGTTTCTTCTTGTCTTTCTGCTCCTTTTCCCTCTTCCTCTCCTTCTCTTCTTCTGCTCCTTCTTTTTGTTCCTCCTTCTTTTGCTACTCCTGCTCTTCTTCTTTGTTTCTCCTCCCCAACACTCTCTTTTTCTTCTCTACTCCTTCTGCTTCTTCTTCTCCTTCTGCCTCGCCTTCCTTCTCCCCTGACTCATCTCATCCTTCCCCCCCCCCTTTTGTTTGGTTCCTTCTGCTGCTTCTCTTTCTGCTCCTTCTTCCCCTCTTTTTTCTTTCTCTCCTCCTTCTGCTCCTCGCCCTTGTTCTTCTTCTGCTCCTTCTTTTTGTTCCTTCTCCCGCTCCTCTTCTTCTCTTCTTCTCTTTCTTCTTTTCCTCCTCCTGCACTTTCCTTTCTTCTCCTTTTCTCTTTCTTTCCTTCCCTTTTTCTTCCTCTCCTTCTACTTTTTCTTCTCCTCGTCCTTGTCTTCTTCTACTCCTTCTGCTCCTTCTTTTTGTTCCTTCTCCCACTCCCCTTCCTCCTCTTCTCCTCTTCTTCTGTTTCTCCTCCTCCTCCTGCACTGTCTTTTACTCTTTCTCCTGCTCCTTCTTCCCCTCCTTTTTCTTTCTCTACTTCTCCTTCTTCTGCTCCTCTTCCTTGTTCTTCTTCTCCTCCTGCTGCTCTTTCTCTTTCTCCTGCTCCTTCTTCCCTTCCCTTGTCCATCATAGAATCATAGAATCATAGAGTTGGAGGAGACCTCGTGGGCCATCCAGTCAACCCCTTTGCCAAGAAGCAGGAAAATTGCATTCAAAGCAACCCCGACAGATGGCCATCCAGCCTCTGTTTAAAAGCTTCCAAAGAAGGAGCCTCCACCACACTCTGGGGCAGAGAGTTCCACTGCTGAACAGCTCTCACAGTCAGGAAGTTCTTCCTCATGTTCAGATGGAATCTCCTTTCTTGTAGTTTGAAGCCATTGTTTCCAGGGACCTAATCTCCAGGGAAGCAGAAACAAGCTTGCTCCCTCCTCCTCCCTGTGGCTTCCTCTCACATATTTATACATGGCTATCATATCTCCTCTCAGCCTTCTCTTCTGCAGGCTAAACATGCCCAGCTCCTTAAGCCGCTCCTCATAGGGCTTAAGCCGCTCCTGCACCTTCTTCTCCTTCTGCCTCGCCTTCCTTCTCCTCTGATTCATCTCATTCTTCCCCCCTTTGTTTGGTTCCTTCTGCTGCTTCTTCTTCGTCTTCTCCTTCTCCTGCTCTTTTCTTCTCTTTGAAGCCATTGTTCCATTGCGTCCTAGTCTCCAGGGAATCATAGAATCAAAGAGTTGGAAGAGACCTCCTGGGCCATCATCCAGTCAAACCTCATTCTGCCAAGAAGCAGGAATATTGCATTCAAATCACCCCTGACAGATGGCCATCCAGCCTCTGCTCAAATAAAATTTATTATTATATTAAACTTTATTTGTACCCTGCTAGCATCCCCCGAAGGACTCGATGCAGCTT
>NW_026847660.1:133998291-134077809 GCF_025583915.1 Anolis sagrei ordinatus | reverse complement strand
TGGGCGGACGGTCGGACGGACGGAGGAGCCAACCGAGCCCCTAATTGGGCTGGGCCGGGACCTGGACCTGCCGCACTGTTATTGCCCCGGCTGCCGCCGTCACGTATCCCTGCCGCAGGGGTCCCTCCGCCACCTCGACCGGCACGATGTTGCGGTGGCTGCGCTGGTGGGCGCGCATGTTGGAGCCCTGGCTGAAGACGCGGGGGCAGAGCGGGCAGGCGTAGGGCTTCTCGCCGGTGTGGAGCCGCTCGTGCGAGACCAGGTTGGACTTCTGGGAGAAGCGCTTGGGGCAGCGGCTGCAGGCGTACGGCTTCTCCCCCGTGTGGATGCGGAGGTGGGCCACCAGGTAGGGCTTGCAGCGGAACGGCTTGGCGCAGACCGGGCAGATGAACGGGCGGTCCACGGCCGGCGGAGGGGGCAGCAGTGGTGGGGGCAGGAGGGTCGGCGGCAGCGGGAGAGCCGCCGGTAGCAGCGGGGAGTCCCCCTGAGCGCAGGACCGGTGGGCAGCCAGGATTCGCTGTTGCTGGACCTGGAAGGCCTCGACCCCGAGGGGGTCCGGTACAGCCCGGGCTCCGGGAAAGGCGGCCTCCCCATTGAAGGCGTCCGGCGGGTGTTGCTGGGGAGCCGAGAGGGGCTCGCGGCTGTGGATCTTCTGGTGGGAGATGAGGTTGGGCTTGTGGCGGAAGCTCTTGCCGCACTGGGCGCAGACGTAGGGCTTCTCCCCGGTGTGGATGTGCTGGTGGGAGGCCAGGTAAGCCTTACTCCCAAAGGACTTCCCGCACTCCTGGCACTGGTACCGCCGCTCGCCCGTGTGCACCTGCCGGTGGGCCAGCAAGTTGGGCTTGTGCCGGAAGCTCTTGCCACACAGGTTGCAGGAATAAGGACGGTCGGCGGCCAGCTGGGCCAGCGCCCCCGCCTTGGGCACAGACCCCGCGATGCCCTCAGCCGCCATGTGGGCCATCTGGTGCGTGACCAGCTCTTCCCATCCGTGGAAGCTCCAGCCGCACTGGTCGCAGATGAACTCCCCATTGCTGTGGAGCCCCGGGGCCTGGTGGCCGGGCAAAGGCTGGGGCCCGTAGCCCAGGGCCCAGGGGTTGAAGCCGTGGCCGGCTGGGCCCTGCTGGTGCAAGGCCATCTCGGGCCAGAAGGGCAGCGGCCCCCCCTCACCCGGAGCGCAGGCGAAGGGGCTGGTGGCGCCGGACCCCGAGCGGCCCTCCTGTGGCACCACCGGGTCGGGCGGTGAGCGTGGGGAAGAGGGAGAGGAGGGGGACCGCCCCGCACTCGGGGGCCCGATCCGGGGCCACTTCCGCACGTGGAGGCGCCGGTGAGCGATCAGGGCCACTCGGTACAGGAAGCTGCGCTGGCACTTGGGGCACTTGTAGGGCTTCTCCCTCTTCTGGGGTGGCAGCCTCAGAGGGGGGCCCTTCTCGGGGCCCTTCTCTGCTGTTCTGGGGCGGCGAAGGCGGGCCCTTTTCAAAGCCTTGGGTCCGGCTGCCTTTGGAGAGTCGGGCTGCCCGTTTTCATCCGGCTGCTCACTCAGCGTGACAATAGTGACTGCGAAAAAAAATGGGGGGACATTAGGACTTGTTGCAAAGATGCCTTCCAATGCAAAGACCCCCTCCTCAGCCTGAAGGTCCACATGCCAGGATGCCTGGGCTCTCTTGAACTAACTTGGAGAGTTTCTTTTGGGAAACTATTTTTCTTGTAAATTTTAGGTTGCAGTTCCTGGAATCCTCACAGCCCTGACAGCCGAGGCATTCTAGGAATTATTATTATTATTATTATTATTATTATTATTATTATTATTATTATTATTATTCTAGGAATTGCAGTGCAAAACAGTGGCTTTTTCCACTCTTGGCACAAGCCTTTCCATTCCTTCTCTCCTCTGTTGAAGCATGCAAGGAATCAGGTAATATGTCTGTGTCAACTGCAAAATAAGATGCATGAAGCTGATTGGTAAGCAATGCCTAGGCAGATGGCTGAGCCTGGGCCTTTTGAATACTGTTACATTTTTGTTCAGGCTTCAGCTATGCATGTGCAGAGAGTGTCAGTTTGAATATAGAAGCAGAGAGAGACAGATTTTGGAATGTACAGTGTTCCCTCACTTATCGCGGGTGTTCCGTTCCAGGACCACCCGCGATAAGTGAAAATCAGCAAAGTAGGGACGCTATATTAATTTTAATATTTATACATTATTTTAGCATAATGTATAAATATTAAAATTAATATAGCATCCCTACTTTGTGGATTTTAATAATAATAATAATAATAATAATAATAATAATAATATTTACTTATACCCCGCCACCATCTCCTCAAAGGGGACTCGGGGCGGCTTACATGAGATCAAGCTTCATGTGCTTCGTTACCTACCTGTGCTTTGTTACCTGCCTCCGGAGCCACACAGGCAGCAGCAGGCCAGGGAGTCAGGCCTTCCCCGACGTGCCTCAGGACCCCGGAAGTGCGGCAGCCAGAGGCACGGTGGGGAAGGCCTCTGCCGGAGTCTGCGGAGGCCAGGGAAGCAGGCAGGTCGTGGGAGGGCAAGCAGAGCCGGCGGAGGGAGTCCTGGCCCACACACCAGCCTCCCTTTCTGAGATCCGATGTAATGTACGTAATATTTATAATATACTAGCCATCCCCTGCCACGCGTTGCTGTGGCCCAGTCTGTGTATATGTGTTTTGTGAGTGTATATATTTGTGTATATGTGTGTTTGCATATATATATATGTAGTTTTGTGCATGCGTTGCAATGGATTTTTTGTTTTTTGGCACTTTAAGTCTTTTCTACTGCGTTTTTCAGTGTTTTTATGAGTGATGGTCACTCGTTGGCCTGATAGGTGCATTGTGTCCAAATTTGGTGTCAATTCGTCCAGTGGTTTTTGAGTTATGTTAATCCCACAAACAAACATTACATTTTTATTTTTATATATGGCCATGTTCTAGAGGCATTTTCTCCTGACGTTTCACCTGCATCTATGGCAAGCATCCTCAGAGGTAGTGAGGTCTATTGGAACTAGGAATGTGGGTTTATATATCTGTGTTTTCACTCCAATAGAATCTGTTTTGTGTCTGCTGCTAAGGACTTAGTTCATTGCCCGTTGTCTGATGGAAGACTGGTGTTTCTTTTGGGACTTTGTAAGAGACTTTAATTTGTGTCTGCATTAAGACTTCCTTGCTTTCTTTTGCATTTTTCAACTGCATTTGCTTATCCTTTGTGTTTGCTGAAGTAAAGCATTTTTCTTTTACTTTCAACATTGTTTTTGAAGGGCAACTCAGGACAGAAAATGGGGAGACATCGTCTACTACCCCACCCTCCACCGTGCCAAAAGGCCCACTTGCCCTGGTTTCCGTCTACTACCCCACCCTCCACCGTGCCAAAAGGCCCACTTGCCCTGGTTTCACTGGAGGTCCCAGCATCCTCACCTGGGGGCTCCTCCTGCTTCTGTGGGGAGTTGCTTATGCCTCGTGGTTGAGGGGTCTCTGCGGCAGGCGGGGCCTCCCATCGCAGCAGCCGGGAAAGAAGCTCCGGGATGGAGAGCAGGCACTCTGCAAGGAGGGAGAGACACGAATGTAGCTGCAAACAACAGCCTTGCAGGTGAAGAAGAGGAGGAAAGGGCGGGGTGCTGTTCCTCCAGGTGTCCCACCATGACACCCATGATATTGTTATGGGCCGTCATCACAGAATTCAGGAAATTGTAGTTTGAATGTACAGTAGAGTCTCACTTATCCAACATAAACGTGGCGGCAGAACGCTGGATAAGCGAAAATAGTGGATAATAAGGGGGGAATTAAGGAAAAGCCTATTAAACGCAAAATTACATTATGATTTTACAAATTAAGCACCAAAACATCATGTTTTACAACAAATCGACAGAAAAAGCCATTCAATACATGGTAACGTTATGTAGTAATTACTGTATTTACGAATTTAGCACCAAAACATTGCAATGTATTGAAAGAGCTGTGTAATACAGAATGTTGGATGAGCGAAGGTTGGATAAGCGAGACTCTACTATACCCGGATTCTGGGATTTGTAGTTTGCAAAGGGATTTATGTGGGATCCTTGGCCAGGGAGAAAAGAGGGCATTTGGCTGCATCTTGGAGGAGATTCCATCTGAACACGAGGAAGAACTTCCTGACTGTGAGAGCCGTTCAGCAGTGGAACTCTCTGCCCCGAGGGAGTGTGGTGGAGGCTCCTTCTTTGGAAGCTTTTAAACAGAGGCTGGATGGCCATCTGTCAGGGGTGATTTGAATGCAATATTCCTGCTTCTTGGCAGAATGGGGTTGGACTGGATGGCCCATGAGGTCTCTTCCAACTCTAGGATTCTATGATTGGATGCCTCGGCCTCTGATTTCAGCCAATTAATAGTTGATTAACAGGATTAATTTGGAGAAAGAGAAAAGATCCCTCTCTCTTGTAAATATTGCTTGGAGCAGGGCAATCAATTATATTATGTTTTACCCCACACAGCAATAGTGGTAGGATTCCACTTCAGCTGTCAGGGCAATGGGATTTGTAGTTTAGCAAATTCTCCGCCAGAGAGTTCTAGTGGCTTGAGCAAAATAACTTGTATACAGTGTTCCCTCGCTACTTTGCGGTTCGCTTATAGCGGACTCGCTGTTTCGCGGGGAGCAGTGAGGGAGCACTGTGTATTCAAGGTAGAGGCTGCTCACCTCTCCTCCTCCTCGCCACTTCCGCTGCTCCCTACTCCTTCCTCAGGGTTCAATACTACAGAACCAGGCTGGGCATCCAAGGGGCTTCCAAGGTAGGGAGCAGCAGAGGCGGTGAGGGGTAGGCCGCCACCGCCAAGGCCGTCTTCGACAGCGGCCTCCTTCTCCTTGCCGCCTCCGCCGCTCCCCACCTCGGAGGCCCTTGGACGCCCAGCCTAGTGAGGAAAGAGTGGGGAGCAGCCTCTACATTGAATACACAGTGTTCCCTCACTGCTCCCCGCGAAACAGCGAGTCCGCAATAAGCGAACCGCGAAGTAGCGAGGGAACACTGTATACAGGGGCCTCCAAGGCGGGGAGCAGTTGCGGCGGCAAGAAGGAGTAGGCCGCCACAAAGTAGGGACACTCCGCTCACTCGAGTGGGGAGAGCATCCCTACTTTGCGGATTTTCACTTATTGCGGGTGGTCCTGGAACGGATTGTCCGCAATAAGTGAGGGAACACCGCAGTGTGCAATTACTGCTTTTTGGATTTCAATCCCTATAATGTATTGTTGAAGGCTTTCATGGCTGGAATCACTGGGTTGTTGTATGTTTTTTCGGGCTATATGGCCATGTTCTAGAGGCATTCTCTCCTGACGTTTCACCTGCACCTATGGCAAGCATCCTCAGAGAGACCTCACTACCTCTGAGGATGCTTGCCATAGATACAGGTGAAACGTCAGGAGAGAATGCCTCTAGAACATGGCCATATAACCCGAAAAAAACAACCCGACCCCCATAATGTTAATTCTCCTATCTAAAGCAGATGGGAATTGTAGGCAAATAGCACTTAGAGGGCCGTAAGTTGCCTGCTACAAATTCCAAGGGTCTTTGGGTGCATCTGCACTGCAGAATTAATGCAGTTTGACACCACTTGAACAGCCATGGTTCAATGCTACGGAACCATGGCAATCCAGTTTTGCAAGCCTGCTTTCCCCTTCTCTGCCTAAAAGTGCTGTGGCTTCACCAAACGACTTCTCCTAGAATCCCATAGCCGTGGAAGTGGTGTCAAGCCCTGCATTGGTCCTACAGTGCAGATGCAGCCTTTGGACTTCCTCGGGACTCAGGGTGGGTCCCCACCCACTAGGCCGAGCCCCCAAAGGGGATGAGGATGGGAAGGGGTCTCGGCATCGGAGGGGGAACCAAAAGCCGTCGTTACCCAGAGAGCAGACCAGCTCAAAGTTCTCGGCCATTACGTCCTGGTAGAGCTCCTTCTGCCACTCCGCGAGCTCCGCCCACTCCGCGGGAGAGAAGTAGACCGCCACGTCCGCAAAGGCCACCGGAACCTGCAACGAGGAGCAGCCCCTCAGCACCAAGCGCCCCACAAAGAGAGGGGGCGGACTGCAAGAGGACGGGACATGAATCCCAAATGAAGCAGACTAAGAAATTCAAGTTGGGCCAAAATGACAGAGGAGCCCACCAACTGGGCCCAAGTATTGAGTGGGCCAAGGATTGTGAAGTAGGCAACAACCTCAAATTGCCACAAATTGCAAGTTGGGACTCAAGGAGACCAAAAATATTGGAACGAGCTAATAATGGTCAAGTGGGCCATGAATTGCAAGGTGGGCCAAAATAATTATATGGACTCATAACACGGACTGTGGCGCAGCTGTCTGGGAATCAGCTGCATTAAATCATCACTGACCGAAAGGTCATGAGTTCGAAGCCAGCCTAGGTTGGAGTAAGCCCCCGACCATTTGTCTAGCTTGTTACAGTAAGTAGTAGCAGGATCAAGTGTGTGTGTGTTAATAAAGAGAAACCTTATGATGTTAATTATTATGTGCAGCTGGTAATGTAGGTCAGCCAGCATGTTTGGGCCATACTTGGTGGGGTGTAACTGTATGGATTTTAGAATACAGTTTGGAGAAACAATACACTACTCTAAGAGAAGCAAACGAGCTAACAATGGTCAAGCGGGCCATGAATTGCAAGGTGGGCCAAAATCATTATATGCACTCATAACACGGACTGTGGCACAGCTGTCTAGGAGTCATTAAATCACCACTGACCGAAAGGTCATGAGTTCGAAGCCAGCCTAGGCTGGAGTAAGCCCCCAACCATTTGTCTAGCTTGTTACAGTAAGTCATAGCAGGATCATGTGTGTGTGTGTGTGTTAAAGAAAAACCTTATGATGTTAATTATTATGTGCAGCTGGTAATGTAGGTCAGCCAGCATGTTTGGGCCATACTTGGTGGGGTGTAACTGTATGGATTTTAGAATACAGTTTGGAGAAACAATACACTACTCTAAGAGAAGCAAACGAGCTAACAATAGTCAAGCGGGCCATGAATTGCAAGGTGGGCCAAAATCATTATATGCACTCATAACACGGACTGTGGCGCAGCTGTCTAGGAGTCATTAAATCACCACTGACCGAAAGGTCATGAGTTCGAAGCCAGCCTAGGTTGGAGTAAGCCCCCGACCATTTGTCTAGCTTGTTACAGTAAGTAGTAGCAGGATCACGTGTGTGTGTCTGTTAAAGAAAAACCTTATGATGTTAATTATTATGTGCAGCTGGTAATGTAGGTCAGCCAGCATGTTTGGGCCATACTTGGTGGGGTGTAACTGTATGGATTTTAGAATACAGTTTGGAGAAACAATACACTACTCTAAGAGAAGCAAACGAGCTAACAATAGTCAAGCGGGCCATGAATTGCAAGGTGGGCCAAAATCATTATATGCACTCATAACACGGACTGTGGCGCAGCTGTCTAGGAGTCATTAAATCACCACTGACCGAAAGGTCATGAGTTCGAAGCCAGCCTGGGTTGGAGTAAGCCCCCGACCATTTGTCTAGCTTGTTACAGTAAGTAGTAGCAGGATCACGTGTGTGTGTCTGTTAAAGAAAAACCTTATGATGTTAATTATTATGTGCAGCTGGTAATGTAGGTCAGCCAGCATGTTTGGGCCACACCCGGTGGGGTGTAACTGTATGGATTTTAGAATACAGTTTGGAGAAGCCATACACTACTCTGAGGAGAAGCAATATGCTGTAATGCTGGTATGCTCTAACAGCGATGCTATGGTGGAATAGTTATTTACTCAAGGTTTATGTTTTGCTCTCTCATTTGGATTAAGATAAAGCTTTATTCTGTGTTACTTACAAGGACTATGTTTGATTTTGTATGCAACACTGCAAGTTTATGTTTTCCTCTGCTGATAAGAGTGAATTTTTTCTATTCCTTTTTTCCCCTCTTGCCTGTGTGTCTATTATATTGGACCTGGCTAAAATCCGCTTCTGTGCAACATAGCTTGCTGTTGACCTTTGCAGCCCGAAAGTCAGTTGCATCTGTCAAGTAGGAAATTTAGGTGCCGTTTTATGCGGGGAGGCTAATTTAATTAATTTACAATGCCATAAAACTCTCCAGCAGTGTGCAAAAGAATGAGGAAGTACTCCATCAAGAACTCGGCGTCACAAGTGGGCGGTGGAGCGACAGCTCCCCCGGTGGCCGGAATACAAAAAGCATCCCCTCATGAAGCTGGAAAGTTAAATAGCCTCTGTCCATATGTATGTATGTGTGTGTGTGTGTGTATGTATGTATGTATGTATGTTGTGAGTCTATGGCATTGAATGTTTGCCGTGTGTATGTACATTGTAATCTGCCCTGAACTCCCTGCGGGTTGAGAAGGGTGGAATATAAATACTGTAAATAAACAAACAAACAATGTAACAAAATTTGGGGGGGGGGAGAATTCTGTTCCTGGTTTGAAAGTGTCACTTCCTGTTTAAATGTGTACTGTTTACTTTGAAACTATTGATCTACTCCAGAAACGTTGTTTTTGTGCCAGAAATTAGGTTGAATGGGTTGAGAGTCTAGTGCAGTGGTTCCCAACCTGTGCTCCATGAGCCACCAGTGGTCCCCAAGAACTAGAATATGGTCCACGGCCCCACTGTTACTACACTGTTGCAACAAGAGGGACTGGTTTTGTGATACCCTCTTCCAGTGCCAAGGCAATGAGAATGTCCGGAGGGGAGAGGGTGACTCCCCACGAAAGGCGCAACAACCAGCCTCCGTTCAGTTTGATGCCTGAAAGCGGGTGCACCTTGGTGTCTTCAGTTTTAGGCCTGTTCCTGGGGTTATTTCGGTGCTGATTCAGAAAACAGCACTGGATAGACCACATCAGCTCTAGATTATTATATATGGTTTACTGTGGGCAAGCTGATGGCATCGGATAGACCACATCAGCTCTATATGACTAAATATGGTTTTTTGTTGGTGAGCAGATGACGTCTACTGAATGGCATATGTTCTGTATCAGAAAACCATATTTAATAATCTGGAGCTGATGTGATCTATCCAATGCAATTTTCTGAATCAGTCCCCCAAATAACCTCAGGAATAGGCCTAAATTCAGTTTGGTTTTTGGGCTGCTGATTCAGAAAATTGCATTGGATAGACCATATCAGCTCTAGATTATTAAATATGGTTTTCTGTGGGTGAGAAAATGGTGACTACTGGATGGCATATGTTCAGTATCAGAAGCTAGAGCTGATGTGGTCTATCCAATGCAATTTTCTGAATCAGCACCTCAAATAACCAAACTGAATCTAAAGTTGACCTATTCCTAGTTAGGCCTATTCCTGGGGTTATTTGGGGGAATGATTCAGAAAACTGCATTGGCTAAACCCGAATCAGCAGCCAAATACCCAAACTGAATCTAGGCCTATTCCTGGGGTTATTTGGAGGACTGATTCAGATATTTGCATTGGATAGACCACATCAGCTCCAGATTATTAAATATGGTTTTCTGTGAGTGAGTAGATGGCAACGACCAGAAGGCATATGTTCTGTATCAGAAGCTAGAGCTGATGTAGTCTATCCAATGCAATTTTCCGAATCAGCAGCCAAATACCCAAACTGAATCTAGGCCTATTCCTGGGGTTATTTGGAGGACTGATTCAGATATTTGCATTGGATAGACCACATCAGCTCCAGATTATTAAATATGGTTTTCTGTGAGTGAGTAGATGGCAGCGACCAGATGGTATATGTTCTGTATGAGAAGCTAGTGCTGATGTGGTCTATCCAATGCAATTTTCTGAATCAGTAGCCCAAATAATCGAACTGAATCTAGGCCTAATCCTGGGGTTATTTGGGGGACTGATTCAGAAAATTGCATTGGATAGACCACATCAGCTCTAGATTATTAAATAGCTTGTAAATCACCTACAGCATCTTGGATGTAGGGCGATTAATAAGTAATTAAATGATGATGATGAAATATGGTTTTCTGTGGGTGAGCAAATGGCAACTACGGGATGGCATATGTTCTGTATCAGAAGCTAGAGCTGATGTAGTCTATCCCATGCAATTTTCTGAATCAGCACCCCAAATAACCAAACCGAATCTAAAGTTGACCAAAAACTGATTCGTAACTCTTCTGGTATTAATGTTGGTGAGTAATCCCTAGTCAAAAAAAGGTTGGGAAACACTGGTCAAGTAGGAGATATTCATTGGAAAACTAGAGTAAAATGTGCTGCTGCAGGATGTCCCACAATATATATATATTTAGATATATATATTTAGATATATATATTATTAGATATGGTTTTCTGTGGGCAAGCAGATGGAGACTACTGGATGGCATATGTTCTGTATCAGAAGCTAGAGCTGATGTGGTCTATCCAAACTATATATATAGTTTAATAAACGTTTCCCATGTTTTTATGACAGAAATGACATTTATAACCCAGGAACAAAAATTGTGTTACGTGGTGTTATTAAATGTGCCAAAGATTGCAACGTGTGAAAAATCATCAAAGGGACGACAGCTGTCAATTAGGCGGAAAATACATAAAGGTCAAGCAGGCCATGAATTGCAAGGTGGGCCAAAATCATTACTTGAACCCATAATTGTGAAGCAGGCTGCAAAATATAGAATTGTGAAATGGACCACGAATTACAAGGTGGGCCAAAACTTCAGCCTTGCAGTTGTTTTGGACTTAACTCCCACAATTCCTAGCAGCCCGTAGTTTGCCCATACCTGATACACATAGTGGTTCATATTCTTCGTAGGTGGCCGTAAATCACAAAAGTGGAACACAAATTACCAAAGGGTCCCTATTATATTTCCCATGCTACGTGGCAAAACGTGGGTGCATCTCCACTGTAGAACGAATGCAGCTAGACCGACCCCTCAATGCAACGGGAGCCTGGGAGTTTTAGTTTCGCAAGGCCTTCTTAGCCGTCTCGGCCGAAGAGAGCTGATGACTCAGCAAACTACAACTCCCAGGATCCCGTCGCATGGAGACAGGATGGCTAATGAAGGAGCCAAACTGCATTAATTTGCATAAGGCTTCGGGTGTGGTGCAGGTAGGTGCCTTGTACGAAACCGACTCCTCCCTTGGCAGTTTGAGCATCTTATATTGGCTTTATAGTAAGCTTGGGCCAACTTGGGCCCTCCTTCCTTCCCTCCAGGTGTTTTGGATTTCAACTCCCACAATTCCTAACAGCCGGTAGGCTGTTAGGAATTGTGGGAGTTGGAGTCCAAAACACCTGGAGGGAGGGAGGGCACAAATTGGCCCTTGGCCTACACGACATAATCATACTAATAATAATGTGGGGAGCAAATATCACAATTTGATGATCGCCAATGGCAGGAATTTCCATCCGGCGGAGTCACTGCAAAAAAAGCAAATGAACAGCACAGACCTGTCTGCTCCTTGTTGTTGTTGTTGCTTCGAGGAGGCACAGGTATCTCTCTATTTTGTCCCAACTCCCCATCCCAGCCCGCTCCCCCTTTGTCCTGAGAGGCTTTCAGGGTGGATGGGCTCTTTGGAGAGGGCTGAAGCAGCCGCCTCGATGGGCAGGAGGAGGCGGCGTTGCTGGTGCCTTCCTCGAGAGGAAGATGGAGCTCATTGGCTGGCAATGGATCCCTGGGACCTCAAGGGATCCTGCCTTCCTTCCTACCTGAGCAAGGCCGGAGCGGCCTGCCAGACCTCCTGCCCTTTTGTAAGACGCCCGTTTGGTTTGGCAGGATGGTCATCAGCGGACCTGATGGGATCCCCTCCTTGTTTCCGTGCTTGACCCACCCTGAGGCCCTTGGGAGGGCAATAAATATAAATATAAATAAATATAATAATAATGACTCCACTCTGCCTCTTGCCCTTTTGTAAGGTGCCCCTTTGCTTTGGCAGGACAGTCATCAGCGGACCTGATGGGATCCCCTCCTCGTTTCTGTGCTTGACCCACCCTGAGGCTCTGCAAGGGCAATAAGTAAAATAATAATAATAATAATAATAATAATAATAATAATAATAATGATTCCACTCTGCCTCTTGCCCTTTTGTAAGGCGTCCCATTGCTTTTGCAGGATGGTCATCAGCGGACCTGATGGGATCCCCTCCTTGTTTCTGTGCTTGACCCACCCTGAGGCCCTTAAAAAGGGGCAAGAGGCAGAGTGGAGTCTTTATTATTATTATATTTAAATATAATAAATATATTAATAATAATAAAGACTCCATTCTGCCTCTTGCCCTTTTGTAAGGCGCCCCTTTACTTTTGCAGGGCAGTCCTCAGCGGACCTGACGGGATCCCCCTCCTCGTTTCTGTGCTTGACCCACCCTGAGGCCCTTGGGAGGGCAATAAATATAAAAAATATAATAATAACAATGAAGACCCCACTCTGCCTCTTGCCCTTTTGTAAGGCGCCCCTTTGCTTTGGCAGGACAGTCATCAGCGGACCTGATGGGATCCCCCTCCTTGTTTCTGTGCTTGACCCACCCTGAGGCCCTTGGAAGGGCAATAAATATAATAATAATAATAATAATAATAATAATAATAATAATAATCTTAATAATAATAAAGACCCCCACTCTTGCTCTTTTGTAAGGCGCCCCTTTGCTTTGCAGGATGGTCATCAGCGGACCTGATGGGATCCCCCTCCTTGTTCCTGTGCTTGATCCACCCTGAGGCCCTTAAAAAGGGGCAAGAGGCAGAGTGGAGTCTTTATTATTATTATATTTAAATATAATAAATATATTAATAATAATAAAGACTCCATTCTGCCTCTTGCCCTTTTGTAAGGCGCCCCTTTACTTTTGCAGGGCAGTCCTCAGCGGACCTGACGGGATCCCCCTCCTCGTTTCTGTGCTTGACCCACCCTGAGGCCCTTGGGAGGGCAATAAATATAAATATAATAATAATAAAGACCCCACTCTGCCTCTTGCCCTTTTGTAAGGTGCCCCTTTGCTTTGGCAGGACAGTCATCAACGGACCTGACGGGATCCCCCTCCTCGTTTCTGTGCTTGACCCACCCTGAGGCCCTTGGGAGGGCAATAAATATAAATATAAAAAATATAATAATAACAATGAAGACCCCACTCTGCCTCTTGCCCTTTTGTAAGGCGCCCCTTTGCTTTGGCAGGACAGTCATCAGCGGACCTGATGGGATCCCCCTCCTCGTTTCTGTGCTTGACCCACCCTGAGGCCCTTGGAAGGGCAATATAATAATAATAATAATAATAATAATAATAATAATAATAATAATAATGACTCCACTCTGCCTCTTGCTCTTTTGTAAGACGCCCCTTTGCTTCTGCAGGACGGTCATCAGTGGACCTGACGGGATCCCCCTCCTCGTTTCTGTGCTTGACCCACCCTGAGGCCCTTAAAAAGGGCAATAAATATAAATATAATAATAATAAAGACCCCTCTCTGCCTCTTGCCCTTTCGTAAGGTGCCCCTTTGCTTTGGCAGGACAGTCATCAGCGGACCTGACGGGATCCCCTTCCTCGTTTCTGTGCTTGAACCACCCTGAGACTCTTGGGAGGGCAATAAATATAAATATAATTATAAATAATAATAATAATAATAATAATAATAATAATAATAAGTAATGACTCCACTCTGCCTCTTGCCCTTTTTTAAGGCACCCCTTTGCTTTGGCAGGACAGTCATCAGCGGACCTGATGGGATCCCCCTCCTCGTTTCTGTGCTCTGTAAGGGCAATAAATATGAATACAAAAATAATTAGAAGGACCTCGCTCTGTCTCTTTGAAGCTCCCAGATCATGATGGTGATGATATTGCTGTTTTGGATTGGGGGTGGTGGTGGTGCCCCTTCTCCTTCCCCAAGAAGGCTTGTCTGACTTACCTGGGCCAGGCCTCCTCCGGCCATCATCATTGCTGTAGCTGGGAAGAAGATGGAGAGCAAACTGGGAGGCTCTTGGGGTGCAAGATTTGTGGGTGCCCCCCTACAGAGGCCCCTCTGTGCACCCCCTCCTGCCCTCCCTCCCTCCCTTTGAGGACCCCCCCCCCTTTCCCTTTCCCTTTCCCTCCTTTCTCTTCCTCCTCCTCCTCCTCCTCCTCCTGCTTTGCCTGTCAGGTCAGCCGGCTGCTCTTTTGTTAGCCTTTGAAGATTTACGCTCCGCAGGGGCCTCCCTCCCTCCCTCCCCGCCCCAGTGCATCATGGAAGTTGTAGTTCATTGCCCTGGGAAAGGAAGCCAAGGAAGGAAGGAAGGCAGGAAGGAAGGAAGGCAGGATGGGAAAGGGGCAGGGCAGAGGTGGCCTCCTTCTGCTCTGGCTTCCTGGGGGGGAAAGGAAGTCCCATGCAAAATGCAAAATGCAAAATGCAAAATGCAAATGCAAAAGAAAGATGCTCAAAATAAAACAAAACAAAAAACACATTGCAGATAGAAATGCAAATGCAATGCAATGGAAAGCACTGCAATGCAATAAAAGAAATGCAATGCAATGGAAAGCAATACAAAAAAATAACTACAGACAGAAATGCAAATGCAGTGCAATAGAAAGCAATGCAATGCAATAAAAGAAATGCAATGCAATGGAAAGCAATGCAATGCAATAAAATAACTACAGACAGAAATGCAAATGCAGTGCAAGAGAAAGCAATGCAATGCAATAAAAGAAATGCAATGCAATGGAAAGCAATGCAATGCAATAAAATAACTACAGACAGAAATGCAAATGCAGTGCAAGAGAAAGCAATACAACACAATAAAAATATTACAGATAGAAATGCAATGCAAGAGAAAACAAAGCAACACAAAACATATTAAAGATAGAAATGTAAATAAAATATAACAGAAATGCAGATGCAGTGCAATAGAAAGCAATACACAATAAAAGTATTACAGATAGACTTGCAATGCAATAGAAAGCAATGCAATGCAAAACATATTAAAGATGGAAATGTAAATATAGTGCAATAGAAAGCAAATACATACAATAAAATATAATAGAAATGCAGTGCAATAGAAAGCAATGCAATGCAAAACATATTAAAGATAGAAATGTAAATATAGTGCAATAGAAAGCAATTAGATACAATAAAATATAACAGAAATGCAAATGCAGTGCAATAGAAAGCAATACAACACAATAAAATATTGCAGATAGAAATGCAATACATATAGAAATGCAAATGCAGTGCAATAGAAAGCAATACAACATAATAAATCTTACAGATAGAAATGCAATACATATAGAAATGCAAATGTAGTGCAATAGAAAGCAATGTAGTGCGATACAAATCTTACAGATAGAAATGCAAGAGAAAGCAATACAATTCAATAAAACATCACAGATAAAAATGCAATGCAATAGAAAGCAATGCAATGCAAAACATATTAAAGATGGAAATGTAAATATAGTGCAATAGAAAGCAATTAGATACAATAAAATATAACAGAAATGCAAATGCAGTGCAATAGAAAGCAATACAACACAAGAAAAATATTGCAGATAGAAATGCAATACATATAGAAATGCAAACGCATTGCAATAGAAAGCAATGTAGTGCAATACAAATCTTACAGATAGAAATTCAATTGCAAGAGAAAGCCATACAATAAAATATCACAGAAAGACATGCAATGAAAAAGAAAGCAATGCAATGCAAAAAGTATTAAAGATGGAAAGGTAAATACAGTGCAATAGAAAGCAAATAGATACAATAAAATATAACAGAAATGCAAATGCAGTACAATAGAAAGCAATACAACACAATAAAATATTACAGATACAAATGCAATGCAATAAGAAGCAATACAATGCAAAAACATATAGAAATGTAAATATAGTGCAATAGAAAGCAATTAGATACAATAAAATATAACAGAAATGCAAATGCAGTGCAATAGAAAGCAATACAACACAATAAAATATTGCAGATAGAAATGCAATACATATAGAAATGCAAATGCAGTGCAATAGAAAGCAATACAACATAATAAATCTTACAGATAGAAATGCAATACATATAGAAATGCAAATGTAGTGCAATAGAAAGCAATGCAGTGCGATACAAATCTTACAGATAGAAATGCAAGAGAAAGCAATACAATTCAATAAAACATCACAGATAAAAATGCAATGCAATAGAAAGCAATGCAATGCAAAAAGTATTAAAGATGGAAATGTAAATATAGTGCAATAGAAAGCAATTAGATACAATAAATTATGACAGAAATGCAAATGCAGTGCAATAGAAAGCAATACGATACAATCAAAATATTAGATGGAAATGCAATACATACAGAAATGCAAATGCAGTACAATAGAAAGCAATACAATGAAATATCACAGATAGACATGCAATGCAATAGAAAGCAATACAATGCAAAAAATTAAAGACAGAAATGCAAATGCAGTGCAATGGAAAGCAATACAACGCAATAAAAGCATGCAATGCAATAGAAAGCAAAAATATTAGAAATGTAAATATAGTGCAATAGAAAGCAATGTGATACAATAAAATATTAGAAATGCAAATGTAGTGCAATAGAAAGCAATACAATGCAATAAAAATATTACAGATAGAAATGCAATGCAATATAAAGCAATACAATAAAATATCACAGATAGACATGCAATGCAATAGAAAGCAATACAATGCAAAAATATTAAAGACAGAAATGCAAATGCAGTGCAATGGAAAGCAATACAACACAATAAAAAATCACAGATAGACATGCAATGCAATAGAAAGCAATACAATCCAAGAAATATTAATGATAGAAATGCAAATGCAGTGCAGTAGAAAGCAATACGATACAATAAAAGTATTAGAAATGCAAATGCAGTGCAATAGAAAGCAATGCAAAAGAAAGCAATACAATGCAAGAAATATTGATAGAAATGTAAATATAGTGCAATAGAAAGCAATTAGATACAATAAAAATACTACAGATAGAAATGCAAATATAGTGCAGTAGAAAGCAAAGCAATACAATAAAAATATTTCAGATTGAAATGCAAATGCAATAGAAAGCAATACAATTCAATAAAATATTATAGACTTGACATCCCCTGCCACACATTGCTGTGGCCCAGTGTGTGTATATGTGTATAAGCCGTGGCACCACCACCAAGAAGACCCTCTTCCTCTTTGGAGAAGTATGCCACAAATGAAGACCTTGTGATGACCTTTCATCAGCACCTCACGACCCAGAAAGTGGGGAACACTCTCCTATTGGCTGGTGGGCACCACAGTCCCACCTCTGCAAGGAATCCTCCCTCAGCTGTTTATGATGTCAACAGGGCTCCACCAATCATGTTGAAGCCGGCTTCAGCTGGGGCGAGAGTGGGAATTTCAAAGCATTTTACTGTATAAAAGTGTATGTTTTGAACTGTATGGCATCTCAGCTTCCTTTGGTGGATTATCGCGAGCTGGCATCCACTTCAGCAGACTTGATAAAATACCTTGGTGGCTTCTTCTTCAACTTAGTGAGTGTTAGGAATCAGCCTGTGTTTGCATTTCAGGATCTTGATGTGGGAAATGATGAGGGAAATGATGGTGCCGAGGCTGAGGTACAAGATGGAGATGGTTTGGTCAATGATTTTCAGGCAGACAATGACAGAGAGGCCCCAGTGCAAAGGGCAGTTTCTCATGAGAATATCCCTGCTGGGCCTAGCAATGATGGTTCACTCCCTCTCTCTGTGAGCTCTCAAGATTTGGGTTTGGAAAACAATCTGACACCTGGGAATTTTAATGAGCAGCCAGATAGGGAGCTGAAGAATAGGCAGCTGGAGATTAGCCAGGATCGACAGCAAACTCAATGTTTACGTCGCTCTGAAAGACATCGTCTGATAAGACGGAAATGTGGAGGAAAGCAAAACCAATTTCTGAGTTTTGGGATATAAGGTTTGCTTCAAGGGAAAACCTGTTAGATCAGGCATCGTTTGGAAATCAAGTTCATGTGCCATGGAAATCCTGTTCAAGGGGTCTTGATCCTGTGGAGTTTTTTTTTTAAGCTTTTTGGATTGTCTTTGCATTCTGTTTGATCCCTGTCTGGATAAATGCTGTCTTGGATTTCTTTTATATCTTGTGTGAGCATTACTTTGTGTTACTGCCTTTTATGGACATTACTTTTTGGAACCTTTGTATTTTCTTACAAGCATTTATTTATTCTGGCTATTTACTAAGCTTCAATAAAAGATTTGCTTCTTCACTCTTCGTGTGGTGTGTGTTAAAGTCAGAGGGCTTTTTCCTGACCTGGAGTGCAACTGTGAGATTTCTTAATTTGGGAACACTGGGATAACATTTTCATTTCATCAGGTGCACGGATCTACAGATGGCCTGCTGCCAGTACCCACTAGGCATGGATAGTCGCTTGGATAACTTGTTGCTTGTAATAATTGCGTAAAAATTACCTTTTTGAAGCAATATTGTAGCCTTTTTAAAAACGGAATTCCCTTTGCCCTTCCGAAGCTTTTTCTGCCATTTTTGTTACGACTCAGGAAGTGCGTTGGAAAGGATTCAGCTTTCCCCCGCTCCCAGTCCCTGGCCTAGGCTCAGGCCAGAGAAGCCAGTTTTAAACCAGAGAAGGAAGTAATTTCCCCGCTTATGGAATAAAACAACTACTTTCAAAGTAAAGACCACCCAATGAAATGGGAAATAACATTTTCAAAGCATTAACGAGAGGATTTGGAAGTCTCGGAAGTTTTGAAAAGTTTTGAATTTTTTTTCTGTGAAAATCAGAATTGACTTTAGACTCAAACCACCAGCACCCCTACATCCAAAATGAGTTTTGAACCTTTTTTTTTTTTTTGTGGATCAACCAGGCCAAGTACCCACCTATTTGGACTCGGTATCCACGCTTCAGGTTTCGCTATCTGCAGCCCAGATCTCAGTGTCCGCGGTTGCTTTGAATTGCTCAATTTCAAGGAAAGAATAGGGATGGGGTGGGAATCATTCTTTCAGGGACACTTTGTGCTTTCCCTGCACAGCAGTGGGTTGGACTAGATGGCCCACGTGGTCTCTTCCAAGTTTATGACTCTATGATTTCTGCTGGCTTTTTATGCCACCACATGAGTCAACAAGGTGATGCGGCGGCAAAAAAAGCCAATGGGATTTTGGCCTGCATCAATAGGAGTCTGGTGCCTAGATCCAGGGAAGTCATGTGACCCATGCGCTACTCCTTTGGTCAAAACACACCTGGAATCACATTGTGTCCAATTCTGGGCACCACAATTGAAAGGAGATGTTGACTCTAAACTGGAATGTGTCCAGAGGAAGAGGACAAAGGATCAAGGGTCTGGAGAACAAGCCCTATGAGGAGCGGCTTAAAGAACTGGGCATGTTTAGCCTGAAGAAGAGAAGGCTGAGAGGAGACATGATAGCCATGTATAAATATGTGAGAGGAAGCCACAGGGAGGAGGGAGCAAGCTTGTTTTCTGCTGCCCTGGAGACTAGGATGCAATGGAACAATGGCTTCAAACTACAAGAAAGGAGATTCCATCTGAACATGAGGAAGAACTTCCTGACTGTGAGAGCTGTTCAGCAGTGGAACTCTCTGCCCTAGAGTGTGGTGGAGGCTCCTTCTATGGAAGCTTTTAAACAGAGGCTGGATGGCCATCTGTTGGGGGTGCTCCAGGGAAGCGCCCAAGTTGGCCCATGCGTGGCTAGACCAGGCATCCTCAAACTGCAGCTTTCCAGGTGTTTGGGCCTCCAACTCCAGGTGTTCTGATCTCCAACTCCCATAATTCCTAACAGCTGGATAGTAGGCTGTTAGGAATTGTGGGAGTTGAAGTCCAAAGCACCTGGAGAGCCGAAGTTTGCCTATGCCTGCTATAAGCTATACTGGAGGAACCCAACATAAATAGAATCATAGAATCATACAGTTGGACGAGACCTTATGGGTCATCCAATCCAACCCCATTCAGCGAAGCAGGAAAATTGCATTCAAAGCATCCCCGACAGATGGCCATCCAGCCTCTGCTTCAAAGCCTCCAAAGAAGGAGCCTCCACCACACTCCGTGGCAGAGAGTTCCACTGCTGAACAGCTCTTAGAGTCAGGAAGTTTTCCTTGTGCTCATAGAATCAGAGTTGGAAGAGCCCTCCTTGGCCATCCAGTCCAACCCCATTTGGCCAAGAAGCAGAAATATTGCATTCAAATCACCCCCGACAGATGGCCATCCAGCTTGTTTAAAAGCCTCCAAAGAAGGAGCCTCCACCACACTCCGGGGCAGAGAGTTCCATTGCTGAATGGCTCTCAGTCATGAAGTTCTTCCTCATGTTCAGATGGAATCTCCTCTCTTGTCGTTTGAAGCCATTGCTCCGCGTCCTAATCTGCAGGGAAGCAGAAAACAAGCTTTCTCCCTCCTCCCTGTGGCTTCCTCTCACATATTTATACATGGATTCAGGTGGAATACATTTATTTACATTCAAGTGGAATACATTTATTCAGGTGGAATCTCCTTCCTGGCTGGCCCACCAGGTATCTTCCAACTCTAGGATTCAATGAATTACACTATGGAACAAAATTTGAAAAATGTTCTGTTCCTGGTTTGAAAGTTTGTGCAGGCCTTTGAAAGTCCTTGTCCTTCTCCATTGTTCTGCATTTTTGTGGCTGCCACAAACTAGGTTGTATTGACTGAGACGTGATGATGAAGTAGATAGAGCAAAATGTGCTATAGCAGGATGATGTCCCTCCTGCAGAAACAATGTTTGGGTAGTAAGCTAAACCTCCATGTTATGATTCTATGATTCAATTATTCTATGATACCAAGTTGGGAGGTCTATCAAATACCTCAGAGGCCAAGGTCAGTGGTGGGAGAGCGATTCTTGAGGTTCTGCAATCACAAAGCACGCTCCACCAACTGTAAGAAAGCCTTTATTGCAAACAAACATAGCTCAGAAAATAATAATAAAACATAATCATTATAATAATACATCTGGAATAGCCCTAAGGGGCCAGTCTGGTTAATGGGATGAAGCTACGGATGTCTCTTGAGGAGCGGCTCGGGGGGAAAGGGCAGAAGGGGCGGCAGGCACAAGGGCAGTTTGGAGGCCTCCTCGGATACAGAGAGGCCACCCCGAAATGGCAGCTAGCGGGTCCAAGTCTCACCTGGCCACCTGCGGGAGCCACGTTCCTTCAGCAGCTGCGCAGGTGCCTGTCCTGAAGGGTGTCAGACCACACCTGGTGCAATCCTCTCTCGGCAGAAGTTTCCTGAAAGCCCCTTCATCCAAAGGAAAGTCTCGCAGATTGAGTGGCTCGGGTGGAACCGGGTTGGCAGCAGGTGCATCCGGGAAGACAGAAAGATCGTTTCTGCACACAATGGGGTTACTCATGGATTTGTTTCGTTGCCATAGCATAGGACGCTGCAAGGGCCAGTCTTGCAGACACCTCCTCTCATGCGCACTCCAAAGGCTCAGGCAAATTAATATAAATTTGGCTGAATGAACCCAATGTGCAGAGGCCGTGTCAGATAAACTTCACTATTGTGCACAGATCACAAACACCTCCCCAGCTGTTGGAAAAGAGAGCGCTGGGCCGTGTCTGTGATGCTCTCAAACTCCATTGTGACTCTGTGGCAAAAGATAAAAACCTATCTGTTGCAGCTGTACTACATTCCTGATCCACAAGAGCAGAACTCTGTGCAGACGCGTCTCACTTCCCAGCCACCTGGAAGCTTTTGGGAATGGTGGGGGCAAGGAGGCATTGAGTACCACATACGGCCTCCATGCCTAGACTGCATACATGCACCAACCTCCCCAAAATTCTCCAAACACCTTGATGGCTTCCTCCCTCCTGAGCCTTGTCTAAGCAATTGAAGAAGTAGCACGCACTCGGGAAGAAAACGTATCCCATACACCCATGTAGAAGTCTAGGAGTTTTAGTCAAACCGCAAAGACCTGGGTGGACTCCTCCATGGGGCTATGTGAGCTCTGTACCTTAACGCTTATAAAAAAAAGGAGCCATCCTCTTCTTGGAGTGGAGTCCTGAAGGGGAAGAGCTTAGTCTGTAACTGAAGAACCTCAAGAGCTTAGTCTGAACCCGAAGAACCTCAAGAGCTTAGTCTAGATCTGAAGAACCTCAAGAGCTGAAGAACCTCAAGAGCTTAGTCTGGAACTGAAGAACCTCAAGAGCTTAGTCTAGATCTGAACAACCCCAAGAGCTGAAGAATCTCAAGAGCTTAGTCTGGACCTGAAGAACCTCAAAGGAGCATCCATCCACTTTATTGTCTCTGCCAAGATTCCACTTCCTGGTCTTTTCGAATGTTTGGGCAGAAAAATAGCCACTGACAATGGTGCTTTCCACCCTCTGCAGAATGGCCCTTGATTTATCCACAGGTCGTAGAAAATCTGTAATTTGTGGCCCCCCAAACCTGCCCTCAACTTATACATGGGTATATACCAGGCATGGGCAAACCTCGACCCTCCAGGTGCTTTGGACTTCAACTCCCACCATTCCTAACAGCCTCAGGCCCTTCCCTTTTCACCCTCAGGGCCCAGGTTTGCCCATGCCTGGTATATATGGAGCAATGGCCAGTTGCAACCAGAATGGTGAAAGCCAATTCTGACGTCAGTGTTGAAATCCAGACAGTGTTGGGCACAGATGCCAAGGTAGCTACCAACTGGCCTAGTCACTACAGCCTCTTGCACCAGAAATCTCCAACCCTTCACGCCAGAGGTTTTGTGAGAGCAAATGGTCCAGATTCATGTAACGCTTGCCAGAAGCAGGTGCTGCTGACCGTAAATGGCAGAGCAGAGCTCTTTAGTCCTCTGAGGCCAACTCAAGGCTTCCCAGGGCCAAGATGTGAGATCGGTAAGGCTAGACGGAGCCCAGCCCTGGCAGGACTGCCCCCCCTCCCCATTGTCACCCCCCAAGAAAGCTGGGCTACAAGCGAAAGAGCAAGTGCACTTCGGGAAGCTACTTACAGAGGAGCGAGCTCCACAAGGACAACGCAAGCAAGCAGGGGCAAGCAAGGTACACTGCATGGCGGACGCCAAACGTCCCCCTTGGCGGGGAAGGGTTTCTTCTCCCAAAGCAAGATACACTGAGGGAACGGGGCCACATTCCTACCAAGGCACTGAGGCAGCTGCCTTGTCCAGTTACTGCAAGGACAGGGCTCTCTTCCTCCATCTGACTCAGGTCAGGAAGAGGTGACCAAGGTGGCCTTCCTCTGGACGCTGAAGATTGGCATTGGCCAAGGCAGCACCATCCACCCTTTCCTTCTTCCACAGACATCCAAGGAGCACATGGTGAACAGGAAGGAAGGAATCTTTTGCACCGGGAAGCAAATGTTCCTTCCTCCCAGGCAATGCAGTAACAAACTTAGAGACCTGCTGAGGGGGTGCATTGGGTGGGAGGGCTAGCGTTCCGTAACTGCCTCATCACACACACCCATAATGTACGAAAAAGGGCCTAGGAATCTTGCAATGTATAGGTGGGGCCAACACTGGCAAATATTACAGAATGACCATAGCCCCCTTTCCCACATACACATAGGGGTTGGGTTGGAGCCTCCTTCCACCAAAGGCCTTTTTCCCCGTTTCCACATCCAAGAAGATCTCAAGAAGCTCCCTACGCAGTCTCCCTCCTCCTTCCTTCCGTCTCCCCGTTAACGTTCCTGAACACAGTCCTACAGGAAGAGGAGATGCACCAGCAGACAGAGGGATCCTCACCCTTGCGGATCTGCTACTTCGTTGACCATTCCCACAATGGCTTCACTCAGGGCAACATGGGTCTCCTGGCCTTTCCTCTGGCAGTAGGCAGCTTCCCCTTCATGGCACTTTAGAATATGGAGGTCCCCAGGCAACACCCCCTCTCTTACAGAGGGAAACCCCCAATTTGTTGAGGGGAATCTTCATACAGGAGAACATCATGCCCTTCTCCTGTGGTTCTCCCAACAGGATCTATGTTGGGCTTAAGAAAGACAATTGGAAATGTGCTGGACCCATAACCTGATGGAGACTCTCTTCTGGTACAGGATGACCAGCTCAGGCCAGGGTTCTCTCAGCAGGATTTGTGTTGGGCTTAAGAAAGACAACTGGATATGTGCTGGGCCCATAACCCGCTGGTGGTTTTCGACCTGTCCCCAACTAGACCCACCGAAGCTGTGCGTGTGCAGCCCTTGACTCTCCCACTGTCCCTTGACCATGAATTCCTCCCCAGGAAGCGAGGCCCTCCTGCCCCACTCCCCAAAGAACTGGGCCTTAAGGCACGGACTCCCCTTGCACCGGAGGAGGGGCCCTCTCAGAACAAGGAGGGCAGCCCCCCACTCCAAAAGGTGCAGCTCCATCAGAGGAAAGGAACGGGGCCACAGAGACCGTCACGAGACTCTGGGGAAGCAAGGCAGCCAGGTCATTGGATCAGCAGGGCTGGAGAGGGGCCAGCGGGCTCATTGTTTACAACGAGGGAAGGAATCTTCTGTAAAGTGCTTCTGCTGCCCCTCTCCTGCCCTCCCACCCCATTCTGTACACCCACCTGTCCGGCCTTCCCAGTCCCCCCTGCCCTTCCTCCTCCTCCTCTTTGGTCAATGCTTCTCTCCCTCACCTTCCAAGACTATTTGAGGCCACTTGCCAGAATCAAGCCTCGGAGAGGAAGGGGCGCAGGAGGGAAGCCCTTGCATTGCCGTGCCGCACGACCCATCGCTTTGCCTCGCCCCAGAGCTGGCTAGATGGTCACCTCGGGTTAAGAACGGGAACGGGGAGGGGTTCGGTTGTCCTTGACTCCTGGAGGAAGGTTTGCTTCTTGTACTCCTCACCTGCCCACAAACAAATCCTCCAAGAACACCGTTGCTTTTGAAGCATAAGCGCGCTCTCCCCCAACACTGTCCCCACCTCTCTTTGGAAAGGGGGACTCATTTCCTTTAAACCCCCTCCCAAAGTGATACAAAGGTAGAATCAATGTGGTAGGCCTTCAAAACACTTGCCCACTCACTGGAGTCTTTCTTTGCCTCCAATGGCGCTCCAATGGGATTTATGGGGGGTGGGGGGAGGTTGCACCGTTGATACCTTGACAGTAGTTCACCCTATTTTCTGTGTCCCTCTCCCCGCCTTCTTCTCCTCTAGAACTAAAGTTCCACATCCAAAACAAGAGCAGTTGTGGTTCGGTCCCAAACTGCACTTTTCCTCCATAGCGTGCCATTTCCATCAACTTTTTGCATGGACGCGTGAGGAAAAGGAGCCAGGGGTCTGTCAGAAGAGGGTCTTTCAAGGACCCAAATGCTCATGCAACATGGAAGATGCGTGGGGCCGTTGCTCCTGTCCATTCAAACCTCAAGTGGCTTGGGTACTGACCGACTGTTGCCGGAGAGTGCCACTTTGACATCAAGTCTCCTGCAACCGTCATAACATACATGTCCAGCCATGGTTTACCATGTTGCTCACAGTATGGCAGGCACGCTGAAAGGCCAGGGGGGGTCCCAATGTTGTCTTTCCTCTCAAGGAAACGAAGGGGGCCTTGAAGGGACAAGCTTTCAAAGTGGGGAGGCTGAAGTGGCCCCCGAGTCCTGGGCTTCCTTGCAGGATGAAAAGGGGATCTGGCCACACAATGGAGTGAAAGGGTTCTGTGGGTTCTTAGGGAAGGGGCAGGAGAGATGAGGCGGAGCTGGGATGAGGAGAAATATACTTGGCACAATATATTCAACCTGTGCAAGCTTCTGTGGGGCGGCGGCGGCTGCTCCACGGCGGGCTCCTTGGCTGTTGCCCGTTGGCCGCTCGAGTCCAATGTTAGAAGAAGAGGAATTACCGAGGGGGCTCACAGGTATGTGTCCCAAGCGGGGCGTATGGAGGCAGAGGGCTTCCCTGTCCACGGTACATGCATGAGCCCCACGGCCGAGCCCCCTGGGATGCCAGGAAGGTTGGGAAGGGTGGGCGGCCCCACAGCCTGCGCTTGCACGGTGCCTGTCCTCTCGTTGGGGAGCTACCGCAGGGAGTCCGGGATGGAGCACAGTCTGGGGTTGGGGGCCACCGGGTGGCCCTGGCCCCCCTGCGGGAGCGGGAGGGTGCGGGCCGGGCAGGGGATGCCCAGCCAAGCCCGGCCGGGGGCGTCCCTGCTGCCCGCCTGGAGCTGCCCCAGGTGCGGCGGGTGAGGAATGACCAGGGAGGCTCGGCTGGCGTGGCAGAGGCAGTGGAGCATCTCGCTGGGCGGCCCGTCCACCGTGGCGAGCCGGGGGCCGGCGATCCCCTTGGGCTTGGAAGTGATGGGCTGGGGCTGCCCCATGGGCACCACGGAATGGGCGCTGGAGGTGGGCAGCGCAGGCAGGCTCAGCCGGCGCTGGCAGTGGAGCATCTCCACGTGGGGATCCATCACGGCCAGGGAGGCGCTGAGCTTGGGGCCCTGGTCGGGACCGGGGGCCGACACCCCCTGGAGGAGCCCCGCTGGGCCGGCGTTGTGGGGGCCGCCAGGTTGGGGAGGGTCAGTGGAGAGACTCTGCCCTCCGTGAGGGGCCCGGTGGAGGCCCGGAGTGGGGTCGCTGGGGAGATCGGGGCGGGGGGCTGGCGTTGCCCGCTGTGCTGCGGTGGAGGCATCGCCGGCCAAGGCAGCTTGTTGCTGTTGTTGTTGTTGTTGTTGCTGCTGCTGTTGTTGCTGTTGTTGTTGCTGCTGCTGCTGAAGGCTGGGGACGGCCAAGAGGGCCCCTGTCAGGGGGTCGGTCCCCAAGACCTGCCGGTGGGTTCTCTGGTGGGCCCGCAGGGCGGACTCGCCCTTGAAGCGCTTGGGGCAGCAGGAGCAGGCGTGGGGCCGCTGCTGGGAGTGGGTGCGCTGGTGGGCGGCGAGGTTGCCCTTCTGGCTGAAGCGCCGGCCGCAGGTGGCGCAGGGGAAGGGCCGCTCGCCCGAGTGGATGCGGCGGTGGGTGATGAGGTTGGCCCGCTGGTTGAAGCGCTTCCCGCACTCGGTGCAGGCGAAGGGCTTCTCCCCTGTGTGGATGCGCTGGTGGGTGATGAGGTTGGGCCGCTGGCTGAAGCTCTTCCCGCAGACGTTGCAAGGGAAGGGCTTCTCCGTCTGGCGGCTGCCCCGCGGGACGGACACCTTGGGTTCCGGGGCGATGAGCCCCTCCTGCACCGCGTGGGTGCGCTGGTGAGCCGCCAGGTTGGCCTTCTGGCTGAAGCGCTTCCCGCAGCGCAAGCAGGGGAAGGGCCGCTCGCCCGTGTGCACGCGCTGGTGGGTCAGCAGGTTGGGGCGCTGGCGGAAGCGCTTCCCGCACTCCAGGCACGGGTAGGGCTTCTCGCCCGTGTGGATGCGCCCATGCGTGATGAGGCCCTGCTTCTGCCGGAAGCACTTGCCGCACACCACGCAGGCGAAGGGGCCCGAGCCCAGGCCCTGGGAGGGGCGCCCGGGGCCACACAGGCTGGGCTCACAGGAGGCGGCCTCCTCCTTCTTGACCCGGGGCTGGTTCCGCAGCTGGGCGCTGTTGGGTGCCAGGAAGAGCCCGGCCCGGGAGCTGTCGGGGAAGAGCTGGTAGCGCTCCAAGCTGGCCACAAAGCCCTTCTGGCCGCCCTCCTCTTCCTTGATGGCCTTGCCGCGGCCGGCTGCTGCTACTGCACCTATAACGAGGAGGAGAAAGGCGCTGTCAGAAGAGGAGAAAGAGCCTTCTGGACTTTTACCAAACTGATCAGTAGCTTACTGCCATCATCAGATAAGACTCTCCCTGCCCCCAGGACCTCATATTACATTTACCATAATAATAATAATAATAATAATAATAATAATAATAATAATTGTATTGTCGAAGGCTTTCATGGCTGGAATCACTAGGTTCTTGTGGGTTTTTTCGGGCTATAGCGCCATGTTCTAGAGGCATTTCTCCTGACGTTTCGCCTGCATCTATGGCAAGCATCCTCAGAGGTTGTGAGGTCTGTTGGAAGTAGGAAAAATGGGTTCATATATCTGTGGAATGGCTGGGGTGGGGCAAGGAGCTCTTCCCTGCTGCAGTTACTGCCAGACATCAAGGGAACCACTGACCGCAGAGGGAAGCTGATGAGGAAACACAACATACAAACAATCTACAAACCCACCAAGAAAATCCAGCAAAGGATCCTCTCACCTCTGCAGGAGTCTACCGTATACCATGCAGCTGTGGACAAGTCTACATAGGGACCACCAAACGCAGCGCCCAGACACGAATCAAGGAACATGAAAGGCACTGCAGACTCCTTCAACCAGAGAAGTCAGCCATAGCGGAGCACCTGATGAACCAGCCTGGACACAGCATATTATTTGAGAACACAGAAATGCTGGACCACACCAACAACCACCACGTCAGACTACACAGAGAAGCCATTGAAATCCACAAGCATGTGGACAATTTCAACAGAAAGGAAGAAACCATGAAAATGAACAAAATCTGGCTACCAGTATTAAAAAACTCTAAAATTATAACAGCTAAACAACAGAGAGGAAAAAACCAGGCACAGATTAACACCTCCCAGCAACAGATTTTCCCAGGCTCAGGCAGGCCTTCAAATGCTAATGAAGGCGATCAGCTAAACATTCACACCTAACTGCAGCAGGGAAGAGCTCCTTGCCCCACCCCAGCCATTCCACAGATATATGAACCCATTTTTCCCACTTCCAACAGACCTCACAACCTCTGAGGATGCTTGCCATAGATGCAGGCGAAACGTCAGGAGAAATGCCTCTAGAACATGGCTCTATAGCCCGAAAAAACCCACTCGGGGCGGCTTGCATGAGGCCAAGCCCAGTAGTGCATTACAATAAAAAAAAAACCAAAAACACAAAACAAACATTGCAATAAAGTAAATAAAATATAAAAATACAATAAAACAGTGCAAAAAATACAATCACAATGAGCGGGTCGCATGAACAAGATAAAATGATAAAAACTCACGAGGAGAGGGCAGAACCAAAACTGAATATAAATAATTTTGGTTACAGATTAATGTAAGTGAAGATTAGACTCTTTAAAAAAGTAGTTGGGATTTTAAAAGTTTTGATTCATATTCGGGGAAGAAGGTGCTGTGAAGTGAAGTCAACGTAGCTCCATGAACAGCTATTATTTACTTATTTATTTACGATGTTTATATGCCGCCCTTCTCACCCCGAAGGGGACTCAGAGTGGCTTACAAGATACATCATATTATTAGCATGGTACAATATCAGTATTATATATTACTATATTGAACTATAACATTATATTGTAATATTATTAGTAATATTACATGTAATATAAAATATATAATTATAATACCATATTATTATTATTAGTAGTAGTATATTGTATTACATTATAATATTATAAATAGCTACACCTGAGTTGGGACTTAAGATAAATTGAGCAGGAACTTGGATAATGGTTTGATGGTCAAGCATGGAAGATTTTAATCTCAAGTCAGTCCTCAGTCATACGGTCAACAAAGCCCTGGGAAGCTATTTGTCCTCTTAACTTATGGATTAGCATATGACAATTGAGACAAGTTCCTTATGGGTTCCTGTTCTTCAGAGGAACTAGAAAGCAGGCACACATCATAATGCACCAGGCATCCTTGGGATAGGGAAGAGGAAACCTGAGGGTCCATAACTTGTCAGGTGCAAAAACCTTCAGGACACAAAAAGATGTAAACCCTGGTTTCCATGACTGACTAGAGCAGTGGTCCTCAACCTGGGGGTCCTCAGATGTTTTGGCCTTCAACTCCCAGAAATCCTAACAGATAGTAAATTGGCTGGGATTTCTGGGAATTATAGGCCAAAACACCTGGGGAGCCACAGGTTGAGAACCACTGCTCAAGAGCAAAGCACCCAAACCAGAGAGCCAAGCACACCAAGGATCCCAGAGTGAGCCCTGGTGATGTTTGAAGGGTGGCACAAAGGGGAGCCTTGGTGATGCTCAGAAGCAGAGGCATGAAAAGGATCACGAATAGGCCTCTGCAGCCACCTACGGACCCATCGCCAAGACACATCACTTGGAGGGACAACAAGTACATTAAGGTATGGATGAGGAAGCTTTGGAATAAGGAAAGGAGTAAGCAGGGTGGAGCACTGGAGAGCAGCGATGGGAGAAGTGACCGCAGGAGCCAAGCCAACCCCACAGCCAGAGGAAGCTCAAGAGCCAGACCGTCATTACTGTCTGTTCTTTGTCTCGCTGCGGCTGCCAGGTCAGGACTATCCCAAGAGCAGTGGTTCTCAACCTGTGGGTCCCTAGGTGTTGCACCTCAGAGTAGATTCACCTTGCTGAAGACACCGAACTGCACACAGCCAGAAGTCTTTATAGTTTATTAAAAATAAAAGGTAAAACGTTCTTAAAGGCAAAGGTTAAAGCCCCAACAGATCAATATCATATAGCACTTGAAGCTTAATCCAAAAAGGTACCAGCAAAGCTAAAACCCAAGAGAACATGACAAAATCCTGAAACCATGAACACAAGAACTGCAAGATAAATCCAGACAAGCAAAGGCAAGCTTCTTAGTTGAACGCAAAGTTGCTTTGACAAATGTTTGGTCTCACACACACGGCTTAATACCCTTTGCAAAACATGAAGGCCTTTCTTTGGCCTCTGGCCTCCCTCTTGTTAGCTATCCTCTCACTCCTTCGAACTTGGAATTCCAAACAGTCAGCCCGATCTAAGGTTCCCATTTCGTTAAGGTCAGTCTGTTCGTGTCAGCCTGTTTCCCTGCTAGGTCATTATCAGGCTGAGAACTGTCCTCCTTCTCTGAGTCAATCTACACCTGCACCTGGCTATTTTCAGGATCAACACTCTCATGCCTTGCTGTGGGAAACTGCACTTCTTCACTGTCTATAACAGGGATGTCTATAACAGGGAAATCTTGAACCAAACTGTGAACCTGAGTCCCATCATCCTCATCAGAGACAGGCTGTGATTCCAGCTGAGTCACAACACTAGGTGCTTTGGCCTTCACCTCCCAGAAATCCTAACAGTTGGTAAACTGGCTGGGACTTCTGGTAGTTGTAGGCTGAAAAACCTTGGGGACCCACAGGTTGAGAACCACTGGACTAGAGCAACTTCTATTACAGACTTCTTGGAGGAGCGACATCCTCAGCCTCCACGCCTCACCTTGACAGGATCCAGTGCACAGCTTGCCTTCCTCCAACTTTTGCCGGTCCGTGACGCCAAGCTCCTCCCACCGCTCGATCCACGACAAACTCTCGGGCTTGAAAAAACGGTAGCCTGGGGCAGAGGGCAAAGAGACAACAGTTACTTCCCACTGAGCTCAGCACTTGCTTCAGTTGTGAGCAGGGACTCTGGGGAGGGAATCATGGGGCCTTTGAACCCAAACAGTTGGAGATCAGTGGCATACCTGGGCAGGGATCTGTTGGAATCCCTCGGCTGGAGTCCAGTTGGTCGCCAATGCACTGCTCTCCTGCGCGCTCAATCCGAGACAGGAGGTCAGGTTTGAGAACCGGGTAGCCTAAGACAGGAGGACACCAGGCATGGGTTAATTTTCAAAAGCTGACAGAGACATCCCTTCCACTCCCTCTCACTTCCAGGTATTACTGAGGCAGTGATCATAGGTAGGTAAGCAGCCCTGTCCTGAGGGGTTTTTGGGGTCATTGTTGTCAGAAAAATTAAAAATTAACTAGGTATTTTAATTACAAAAATGTGAGCCAAGGGTTAAATGGATGCAATGACTCAATAAAAGCTGCAGTTCAATATAAGCAGGGGTGCCTGTAGCTTAGTACGCTCTGAGTGTTAGTTGCCCTCAGTATGAAGAGGCTTCAGTCTGAAAGAGGCCTCAGTGTGAGGCAACCTTCAGTGTTAGTAGGCCTCAGTGTGAGGTAGGCCTCAGTGTTATTAAGCTTCAGCGTGGGAGAGGCCTGGTGTGAGAAGGAATCGGTGAGAGAAGCCCCAGGTTGAAGGCCTCGTGTGTAAAGCTCCAGTGTGAAGGCTGTTGTGTGTAAAAGGCTACTGTGTGAAGTTTAGTGTGAGAAGAGGCTCTCTGAGAATGAAGCTTTTTATTTGCATGAGAAAGAAGCCCAGTGTGGAAGCAAAGAAGGAAGTATAAAGAACTTTCTATTTCTGTTATGGAAACCTTGTGCTTGTAAATAGTGCAACCATATTATTTTGCAATAAAGAAAAACCTCCTATGGAGGAGATAACATTGGTCTGTGTGTTTTTTGTTATTTTTATCACTTTGGTCTACTCGTGCTGGGTCACACGGCTGCTAATAAGTTACTCTGCTGTACATTTATGAGGAGGGCCTTTTGTTAATAAGCCCACTCGCCCAACAATGGTGCCCAGACACAATCCAGAAGTCAGTGAAGCCTTTTCCCCAGACAGTATAGGGCCAAGATATTTGAAGGTACCCTTCTTCTTAGATCAACTTACTAGCAATTTATTATCATTGTCCAAGGCCTGCTATATATAAACCAGAAATGCTAGGTTAATAGTGACTTCATAGAAAAATAGAGTTGGAAGGGACCACATGGGTGATCTAGTCCAACTTCCTGCCATGCAGGAAAAGCACAATCAAAGCATCCCAATTCTGACAGTACCATTCTATCCCAAGGAAGGACATTTATTTATTTATTTATTTGCGACATTTATATGCTGCCCTTCTCACCCCGAAGGGGACTCAGAGCAGCTTACAAGATATATATGTATCTACACACATACAATACATTATACCATTAGCACAGTACAATATCAGCGCTATACATCACTATATTGTACTATACAATTATATTGTAATATTATTAGTAATATTACATGCAATAAAAACCTATAACTATAATATATATTATTATAATTATATATATATATAACATATATTATTATAATAATTTATTATAATTTATGTATTATTTATTAAAAATATTATTATTAATTATATATATTATTTATTATTATTATTATTATTATTATTATTATTATTATTATTATTATACATATTATTATTAGTATTATACTGTATTACATCTAGGCTGCTTACCAATAGTCAGCTAAGTCTATTTTGTTTTGTCAGGCTGTTTCATGTATCATTATAACACTAGTCTTCTGTTTACCTGTATCAGGGAGAGACTTGCCCCAGGATCTCTATCTCTGTTCCAAAATTCTCATTGTTTTTTTGTTTGGGTTGTTGTAGGTTTTTTGGCCATGTTCTAGAGGCATTCTCTCCTGACATTTCACCTGCATCTATGGCAAGCATCCTCAGAGGTAGTGAGGTCTGTTGGAACTAGGAAAAAGGGTTTATATATCTGTGGAATGACCAGGGTGGGACAAAGGACTCTTGTCTGCTGGAGCTAGGTGTGAATGTTTCAACTGACCACCTTGATTAGCATATAATGGCCTGACAGTGCTTGGAGCAATCTTTTGTTGAGAGGTGATTAGATGTCCCAGATTGTTTCCTCTCTGTTGTTTTGCTGTTGTAATTTTAGAGTTTTTTAATACTGGTAGCCAGATTTTGTTCATTTTCATGGTTTCCTCCTTTCTGTTGAAATTGTCCACATGCTTGTGGATTTCAATGGCTTCTCTGTGTAGTCTGACATGGTGGTTGTGAGAGTGGTCCAGCATTTCTGTGTTCTCCAATAATATGCTGTGTCCAGGTTTGTTTTTTTTTGTTTGTTTGTTTTGCTGCTCTGTGTTCCTACATCATGAAGTAAAGGTACTGCCTAGGAATTCCCAAGGAAGCTCCATCCATTTCCAAAAGGCTGCAGAGCACTTGGACCCCCAGATTAAAACACCCATATCTCTACTGGACCTTTCCTATCCTTATTCAGCCTCAGTATCTTCCTTGAAGTACAGACAAGCCGTCTTTCTGAGATTCAATACACAGGGGATGATAAAGTTGGGTTCTGCAGCATGCTCCCACTAACTGGGCACCCTAAGTAATCCTGAGGGGATCTCATCTTACCCAGAGAAGTGACCAGCTCGTAGTTCTCCATCCCCACCTCCAGGTGTGCCGTGCGGGTTCTCCGTGAGCTCCTCCTCCGCCTTCAGGAGGACGCAGACCAGGGGAGGCTCAAAGGTCACCTGTGAGGACAAAGCATGGCTTCACTTGGCGTAACCAGGAACCCACCAGCCTTTGTTGTGTTCTCTCTGACAAGCAGCTGCACTCCTATCAGGAATGTCCTCCTCAGACCCACTTGTAGAGGCCGTTTTATGCTACCCGCATCTGCTTTATGTTTTGCACTTACTGACTCCTTGAGCGAATAATAACCACAAAGGAAAAGAGCAGGCGAAGCACAACACAAAGGTACAAGGAAGAGCCCTCACTTCCCATTCCCAGTTGAAAATCAGTTCTCAGGCTTGAAAGGCAGATGGGACAAAATGCCCAACCATTTCTCTGAGAAACGCTAACAGGTCAAGAAACGCTCTGCAGGTCAAGCCCTTCTGCCCAGCACTGATCACCCTCACAAACAGCCATGTGGAAGTAGGGTTCCTCCCACCTCCATCCCTTGAGCCCCTCTGCATGCAAGGAACACGGAGACAAGCAGCCCAAAACCTCCACAGTGAGGGTCAGGCCCTGCCCAGTTGGCCCTACCTGGGCAACCCCTCCTGCAGGCATTTCCCGGGGCAATTCTCCAGGGTGGGCAAATCATGGTTCGCCTCAGCAGCTGGAAGGCTAAAGGGATTTGTCTGATGTGTGTTGCGATCTCCTTCTTCTGCTCACTGGGATTGCGCCTTCTGAAAGCTCCTGCATCAAGCGATAAAGAAAGAAAAAGAAAGCTTGTTGTTATTGCCATTTTATGTGTTACTGTTTTATACTTATCTACCGTTTCATGTTATATGGGGCACCCTGGAATGCCTTTGTAAGCTGCCCCGAGTCCTTTCGAAGAGATGGAGGCAGGATATAAATAAATATTATTATTATTACTACTAGTAGTAGTATTTATTAAAGCTGTGAGTGCCTGGAAGTCCTGGGGGCAAGCCAAGTGGGGCCTCAGGGCTGCCCAAGGCCTCTCCCCCCTCCCATCTCTGGTCCACAGGGTCAACCCATACAGAGGAGGGCAGGGAAGGCAGAGTTGACCCCAGAGGTCTTCTCTTGGCCCAAGTGAACAGCAGAGACTGAGCCACGGTCTCTCTTTCCTGCTTCCTGTTCCCACAGGACCAGCCTTTCCCAACTCAGCGCCCCCTCAAAGTGGTGGATCTTGATGAACTTTTTACATAGTCGTTTTCTCTCAACATAACTTCATTACATTTGAGTTTTGTAAATTACCCCAGAGAGGGAGCATGTAGTAAGTAGTAGTCTGAGCATTGCACTATAGCTCTGGAGATCATTCAGACATGCAAATAGACATGCATTGTGCAAGCCACCCAGCCTCTGAAGGAATCTTGCCAAGTAAACCCTGTGATAGGGATGCTTTAGGATGAAACTGAAGAGCCATATAATAATAATAATGATAATACTCTGAAACACAATAAGATTAGCAAGAACTGCAGAGACTCTGACACAAGCCAGTCAAGGGGGTCCCAATGGAGAGCAGCACAATGGGTGCAGTGCCTAAAGACCTTGACCTGCACTTAAACAAAATCAGTGCTGACACAATTACCATCTGCCAGCTGAAAAAGGTCACCTTACTGGGATCTGCACGCATCATTCACCGATACATCACACAGTCCTACACACTTATTTATTTATTTATTTATTTGTACGCTTGTATACCGCTAATATCTCAGCCTAAGTCGGCGACTCATTGCGGTTTACAACAATTAAAAACAGTATTAAAAAACAGTATTAAAAAACAAGTTAAAACCATAAAACACATATACAATACAAATTATTGGGCCACCAATAATAATCCCTTGCATCTCGTAATTAAAATCACAGTCCAAAATTCGTTGTCCATGAGTACCAGTCCTTAATCATCAACATTCGATTGCAATGGATTAACCGAATGCTTGTTTAAACAACCATGTTTTCAACCTCTTCCGAAACACCATCAGCGAGGAGGCTGATCGTACCTCTATAGGGAGGGTGTTCCAAAGCCGAGGGGCCACCACAGAGAAGGCCCTGTCTCTCGTTCCCGCCAGCCGCACTTGGGAAGCCGGTGGGATAGAGAGCAGGGACTCTCCAGAAGATCTTAGGGTCCTGGTGGGCTGATAGGCTGAGATACGTTCGGATAGATAAGTTGGGCCAGAACCGTTTAGGGCTTTAAAGGCCAACGCCAGCACTTTGAATTGAGCCCGGTAGCATATCGGCAGCCAGTGGAGCTGGTGCAGCAGAGGAGTTGTGTGCTCCCTGCGCCCCGCTCCTGTTAGTATCATGGCTGCCGCCCGTTGGACTAATTGGAGCTTCCGGGCTGTCTTCAAAGGCAACCCCACGTAGAGAGCGTTGCAGTAGTCAAGGCGGGATGTAACCAGAGCGTGGACTACCGTGGCCAAGTCAGACTTCCCAAGGTACGGTCGCAGTTGGCGCACAAGTTTTAACTGTGCGAATGCTCCCCTGGTCACCGCCGAAACCTGGGGTTCCAGGCTCAGCGATGAGTCCAGGATCACACCCAAACTGCGAACCTACGTCTTCAGGGGGAGTGCGACCCCGTCTAACACAGGCTGTAACCCTATACCCTGTTCGGCCTTGCGACTGACCAGGAGTACCTCTGTCTTGTCTGGATTCAATTTCAATTTGTTCGCCTCCATCCAGACCGTCACAGCGGCCAAGCACTGGTTCAGGACCTCGACAGCCTCCTTAGTATTTATTACGATTTTAACTATGAGATGTTTTCGATCCGTATCGGTGGCCCGATACGAAGTATGTTTATATTATGTATGTTTTATGCCCTGTATTTTGATATTTTATTTTATATTTTAAGTGACTATTGTATTTTAACAAGTTGTAAACCGCAATGAGTCGCCGTATAGGCTGAGATATCGCGGTCACAGCGGCCAAAAACCGGTTCAGGACTTCGACAGCCTCCTTAGTAGCAGGTGAAAAGGAGTGACAGAGCTGGACATCATCTGCGTACAGGTGACATCTCACTCCGAAACTCCGGATGATCTCGCCCAGCGGCTTCATGTAGATGTTAAACAACATCGTTTTTAATTATTTATTTACAGTATTTATATACCGCCTTTCTCACCCCTGGGGGGACTCAAAGCCATTTACTTGGGTAGTGTCAGACATGTGATCCAATACAACAGCCAGCAGAGTGACCTTGTTTGCTGTGGACTCAACTTGTTGTGTTTCTAATCATAATACAACAATAACTTAATTTTTATACCACGCCTCCATCTCCCCGAAGGGACTCGGGGTGGCTGACACGGGGACAAGCCCGATCAAAATAGCTAAAATAACACATTTAAAATGTGTAAAAACAGCAACAAGAGAAATAAACCAACAACGACATACCATAATACATCATACAGACAACCGGTAACCTGAGATAGCAATGCAGTTCTGGGAAGGGGAGAGGGGCTAATACAATCAGTTGTGAGGAAGGGTTCATGGTAAAGTGGAGGTGCCAGATGATAAGAAATTGGGGGTAAAGGGCAATATAAGCTGAAACGGTGTACCTCTAAGCAGGAGACAGGAGTAAAGTGCAGGGACTGAAACTTAGGTCGTAACTGGGAGTCAAACATTTTCTGGAGAAACCGTCTTATTGAAAGCACAATGGAATATCCACGTTTTTAGATCTTAACAAAAGTACACAGAAGAACACAGTCTCCCCGCTTTTGTCTGAAGGACTTTCCAGCCACAAGATGCAAGCCATGCACTCAGATGTCTTTCCGAGAGGAAGTGAGATTTTAGAGGAGGCAGAAGAAGAAACTGCCCATGGGATCACCATATCTTTGATGCTCAATCTGGGGACAGTCTGTGGCCATTTATTCAGCTGGTTGCGCATGCACAAGCTGAATGGAGCGGACCCTGGGGCTCCTTTTATATTCCCAATACATCCGAGCCATTCTCAGCCCTTGCAAACACTTCTTTCCTTGAAGTGACTGAACAAGAGACTCCTGCCAGTCTTTTCCAGAGCCAGTGTTTCTCCTCTGGATTCCTGCCCTCAACCACAGTCCCAGGGTGGGATACCATCTATTCAGGGCGACGTGGGAGGAAGTGGTGGAATAAACACAGCTGAGGTCCCCAGTGCAGAACCCAGCACCCTGAATGTTGAGGTCCATTCCTTTTTTGTAATAAATAAGGTATTTTTCAGCCTTTAAAGAAGAGCTTGTGGGGTGAGGTAATTGAGACTGAGAAGATGTGCAGTGCCCAAGGGGGTCCAAGCTCACTTACGAGTCTCAGGAGGGACCAGAGCATGGGCTGCGCTCCTTAGGCCAACCCCCCAGCCTCCGAGCTGAGGAAAAACATCTGAGGAGAACATGAAAACAAAGGGAAAAGGCTCCCTTAGACGGTATCAATAGAATTGTCCTTTCCAAGCCAAGGGAAGCAATGTGTTGTTGTTGTTCATTTGTTCAGTTGTCTCCGGCTCTTTGTGACCTCATGGACCAGCCCATGCCAGAGCTCCCTGCTGGCCGTCACCACCCCCAGGTCCTTCAAGGTCAATCCAGTCACTTCAAGGATGCCATCCATCCATCTTGCCCTTGGTCGGCCCCTCTTCCTTTTGCCTTCCACTTTCCAGCATCATTCCCTTCTCTAGGCTTTGCTGTCTCCTCATGATGTGGCCAAAGGACTTCAACTTTGTCTCTAGTCTCCTTCCCTCCAATGAGCAGTCGGGCTTTCTTTCCTGGAGGATGGACTGGTTGGATCTTCTCGCAGTCCAAGGCACTCTCAGAACTTTCCTCCAACACCACAGTTCAAAAGCATCTATCTTCCTTCGCTCAGCCTTCCCTAAGGTCCAGCTCTCACATCCATTGGTGACTATGGGGAATACCATTGCTTTAACTATGCAGATCTTCATTGCCAATGTGATGTCTGTACTCTTCACTATTTTATCGAGATTGGACATTCCTCTCATCCCAAGAAGCGTCTCCTGGCTGCACTCTGGCTGCACTCTGTGTCTGCTGTCATCTTTGCACCTAGAAATACAAAGTCTGTCACTGCCTCCATGTCTTCTCCCTCTATTTCCCAGTTGTCAATCATTCTTGTTTCCATAATCTTGTTTTTTATGTTTAGCTGCAACCCAGCTTTTGCACTTTCTTCTTTCACCTTGATTAGAAGGCTCCTCAGCTCCTCCTCGCTTTCGGCCATCAGAGTGGTGTCATCTGCATATCTGAGGTTGTTAATGTTTCTTCCAGCAATTTTCACCCCAGCTTTGCATTCCAGCCCCGCACCTCCTCGCATGATGTGTTCTGCATACAAGTTGAATAGGTTAGGGGAGAGGATACAACCCTGATGTACACCTTTCCCAATCTTGAACCAGTCTGTTGTTCCATGGTCCGTTCTGACTGTTGCTACTTGGTCCTTGTACAGATTCCTCAGGAGAGAGGGAAGGGGGCTTGGTATGCCCATCCCGCCAAGAACTTGCCACAATTTATTATGATCCACACAGTCAATGGCTTTAGAATAGTCAATAAAACAGAAATTGTTTTATTGTTGTATTGATTTCTTGTTTTGCCCTTTTGTAAACTGTTTTTATATGTTGTGCACCGCCGCGAGTCGCCCTAGGGCTGAGAGCGGCGGTCAATAAATGCAGTAAATAAATAGTCAATAAAACAGAAATAGATGTTTTTCTGAAACTCCCTGCCTTTCTCCATTCTCCAGCATCCAGATATTGGCAATCTGGTCTCTCATTCCTCTGCCTTTTCTAAACCCAGCTTGTACATCGGGCAACTCTTTCTCCATGTATTGCTGGAGTCTTCCTTGCAGGATCTTGAGCATTAGGGAAGCAATAGTCTCTCAAAATTCTGCACTCGCCAAGCCCTGCCTAGCATCCTGCGTTCAGATATAGACGGTTCAACTCCCACAATTCCTAACTGGAAGTGTACCTTCCTTAAGAACTGTAAATAAAGAAATAAATAAATAATACCAATGCCTGAGCTAGACTGAGAGGCCAATGGCCAGGAAAGTGGGCACCTGCAACCAGATGGACAGCATTCTCTGCAGTGACTCTCAAAGGAGCCAGGCGTTTCAGGTGGGCAGCTAAGACTACCATATTGCTTGACCCTTGGCCCTGAAGACCGGGGTACTTGCTCGGGTGCCGAAGCTATTTTTAAAGAGGCATTTTTCTCATGTTTTAAATGTTTTAATTAATGTATGCAATGCTTGAAAAACTGTGCGTTGCCCGAAGGGCCCTTTGGAGAGGCAATAAACAAATGTCATAATCCAATAAACAGCTATCAACACGTGTTTCCTGGTTCTTATCAGCATTTGCCTTTTAAATTCCTTCTCTCCACCGGCACTTCCAGTTTTCCTAGCAGGCCAACGGCCCAGGGTTCCTCTTCTCCCCGCTGTCTTTCACCATTTGGTGAACACTAAATTCCACACAAGCCAGATTCCACTTGGGAAAAAGTCTTTCAAAGGAACACCCTCAAAACTCAACCATTTTTAAAAATATAATGAGTACAACGTGTTTCTCAATCCAGACGGTTTGTCAACGATTTGTGCTCAGTTGACCTCAAGCGGCTTTACTTTCTCCCAAGACGGTGAACTCTAAAAGAAGTCAGAGGCACCATAGAAAGCAATTGGGGTGGGTGGGAGGTCCCAGCATTTACTTCACAGGTCCTCTCAATGCAGCAACTCAAACATACCCAACAGCAAGCCATGCTGCAAAATCCAAAATCCAAGAGCCACAAGAAGCCATTTTTAGTAGCAGGCTCACACAAGGGTGTCCCCAGAGGCTGCAAAACCCTCTCCTGGTCTCTGCCATCCAGCTGGTTTCCATTCCGCCCTGAATCCAGCCCAGTCCTCGGGGGCAATGCTTTTCAATGCCATGGGGTTTCCCACGTCTCTTCCTCCGCAATGGACAAGCTCTTCAGCATGACCAACTGGCCGAGAGGAAGAGACCAGCTCTTTAGTTGGCTGTGTTGCAAGTGGCAGAGATCTGGAATTACTTCCCTGAACTGGCCCCAGTAATGGGCCATAAGGGACCAAGGCCATTTAAAGCTGAAATCCTCAGCAAAACGCCCAGGAAGTGAGCCAGGACAGACACAGTACTTCCTTCCAAGTAAATGTCAATCTATTTTTTGGCCAATGTGGATTTTGGATTTCCTACCTCTCTAAGGACTACTGCGCTGTCTCAGATTCTCCATTTTCAATTACAGCATGCCCTCGCGATCCACTGGCATTTGATTCCAGAACCTCCACTGAAAACAAAATCCACTGATGTATCCAGTGTAGGAGCCCCCAGTGGTGCAATGGGTTAAACCCTTGTGCCAGCAGGACTGAAGACCAACAGGTTGCAGGTTCGAATCCGGAGAGCGCGGATGAGCTCCCTCTGTCAGCTCCAGCTCCCCATGCGGGGACATGAGAGAAGCCTCCCATAAGAGTGGTAAAACATCAAACATCTGGGGGCAACATCCTTGCAGATGGCCAATTCTCTCACAACAGAAGTGACTTGCAGTTTCTCAAATCACTCCTGACACACAGACAGCAAAAACCAATCAAGGTTGGCTTTTGGGAATTTTTGTAAATGGATGAATACTTTCAAGCCATGGATATGGATATGGAGGCCTAGCTGTAATACTTCTTAATGGCTAAACATTTTCAAGCCATAAATGACTGAATCTACGTCCCACCCCAGAGTCTAAGATCTTCTGGGGAGGCCCTGCTCTCGACCCCGCCTCTATCACAAGTGAGATTGGCGGGGACGAGGAGCAGGGCCTTCTCGGTGGTGGCCCCCCACCTGTGGAATTCACTCCCCGGGGAAATTAGATCTGCAACATCGCTCCTTTCCTTTAGGAAAAAACTAAAGACATGGATCTGGGACCAGGCATTCGGACAAGCGGGCAGATAAAGAAAGAACTTTGATGATGATTAGGAAATGATTAATGGATTAGATCTATGGAACTCTGAAATACGAAACGCTGATCATGAGAATAGTTTTTATATGATGTGTTATGTACTTGTTGTTGATTGTGTTAACTGTGATAACTGTTTTTAACTATGGTTTTGTATATTATGTGTAATTTGTATAGGCATCGAATTGTGCATTTTCTGTAAGCTGCCCTGAGTCCTCCTTCGGGGGTAGAGAAGGGCGGGGTAAAAGTACCCGAAAGAAATAAATCCGTAGGTGCAGGGTCCAAGGATATGGAGGGCTGCCTTTTTCACTGCAATGTTGTGTCCCTTTATTTAAGAATAAGACTTACTGGACACAACGGGCTGCCTGAGGAGTAGGCTAAAGTCTACATCTCTAAGGCCCAGACCTCCCTTATATCATCCCGGCCTTGTCTTCTGAGGCAACCAAAGCAAATGCAATTAACAGAAACCATGCAGAGTGGCACCAAGTGATGCCTATTGTATTGCTGCCACCACCATCATTATATCGTCCTTTTATTTCAACTGACATGAGAGAAGACTCCCACAAGGATGATAAAAACATCAAATCATCCAGGCGTCCCCTGGGCAACGTCCTTGCAGACGGCCAATTCTCTCACACCAGAAGCGACTTACAGTTTCTCAAGTCACTCCTGACACGACAAAAAAAAAAAAATCAACTGAGATGCAAGGTAGAGTCTAACATTAAAAAATATTACCATTTAAAATCTGCAACATAAATAGTAAACATATGTGAAAACCACACCTCACGCATGGCTCTCCCACACCCACATCCCTAGCATTCTCCATCAAAACCAAAATAGGAAGATGAAAACAATCATTTCCAAGTCACACACTTCTACCCAGCAACACATAAAATGGCCTAAAAGCCTCTCTTGTCCAAGATAAACATCTCCAGCTCCCGAAGCTGCTCCTCAAAGGAATGCATCGTTTCCAGAGTTTTGACTATTTTGGGGGCCCTTCTCTGGATGCCTTCTTTCTTGTCCATCTCCTTCTTGAATTGTTCTGCCCAGAACTGGACGCAGGGCTATTATTCCAAGTAACAAAACACAAGTTGTAAACTGTTATCAACACAGAGGTATGTTAAAATTAACTGTGTAAATTGGTTTAAACTGCACATAAATATAACGAAGATAATGCATAGGGTATAAGTCTAAATGCTACTCAGTAATTTCCCTCTAGAGTTTAAAAGAAGAAGAAGAGTTTAAAAGCCGTAAAAGAGAATGGTACTATGACTTCAACTGATTTGGACACTAGACTTCTATTGATACTGCCAAGAATTGCATTGGGGTTTTTAGCAGCCGTATCACACTGTTTTCTCATCCTCAGCTTGTGGTCCACTAAGATGCCTAGATCCCTTTCTCACAGACTGTTTCCAAGCATAATGTCACCCCTCCTGAATCGCTGTATTTAGTTGTTTCTGCCAAAGTGCAGCATCTTACATTTCTCCCTGTTGAAATTCATTCAATTTTGTGAGTTTTGGTCCCGCTTTCAAATCTGCTAAGGCCATTAAGTATTGGACGTTTTCGTTTTGGTGGTTCAGAACATCCACCTCCTTGTGGGTTCTTCTTGGGCGAGAAGCCAGTGTCCTGTTCCACCAGAGAGACATTTTACTCAGGAGGAAATGCAGGAGGCCTGTCCTTACTTAATGGGTTGCTGTTGTTGTTGTTATTTTCTGCATACTTTCCATTTTTACACTTAAGCTTCCATCTTGTCTTTACTAATAATATAATATAGTATACTGTATATACATATAATATTTATAATATTATAATGTAATACAATATAATACTAGTAATTTATTTATTTATTTATCGTGTCAGGAATATACCAAACAGTTGCATTGCATTTTTTAACAAACAAACAAACAAACAAACAGACAGACAGACAGACAGACAGACAAAACACAAAGTTTGCAAGCTTGGTAGTTGATTAAATGTCCTTTGACCAGTATCTGGCCACTTGGAGTGCCTCTGGTGTTGCTGCAAGAAGGTCCTCCATTGTGCATGTGGCAGGGCTCAGGTTGCATTGCAGCAGGTGGTCAGTGGTTCGCTCTTCTCCACACTCGCATGTCGTGGATTCCACTTTGTGGCCCCATTTCTTGAGGTTGGCTCTGCATCTCGTGGTGCCAGAGCGCAGTCTGTACAGCGCCTTCCAAGTCGTCCAGTCTTCTGTGTGCCCAGGGGGCAGTCTCTCATTTGGTATCAGCCATTGATTGAGGTTCTGGGTTTGAGCCTGCCACTTTTGGACTCTCGCTTGCTGAGGTGTTCCAGTGAGTATCTCTATAGATCTTAGAGAACTATTTCTTGATTTAAGGCATTGGCGTGCTGGCTGATACCCAAACAGGGGATGAGCTGGAGATGTCCCTGCCTTGGTCCTTTCACTATTGGCTGATACTTCCCAGCGGATGTCAGGTGGTGCAATACCAGCTAGACAGTGTAATTACTCCAGTGGTGTAGGGCGCAGACACCCCGTGATAATGCGGGGGGACATGAGAGAAGCCTCCTCGCAGGATTGAAAGACATCCGGGCATCCTCTGGGCAACGTCTTCGTAGACGGCTGATTCTCTCACTCCAGAAGCAACTTGCAGCATGCAAACAAGCAAGCAAAACCACCAACGGACCTTTTTAGGACCAACCATTACAATACTAGTAATAATAATACAATATTATAATTATAAATTTACATTACATGTAATATTACTAATAATATTACAATATAATGGTATAGTGCAATATAGTAATATATAATACTGATATTGTACTATGCTAATAATATAATATATCATATGAAAATATATCTTGTAAGCTGCTCTGAGTCCCCTTCAGGGTGAGAAGGGTGGCATATAAATGCCGTAAGTAAATAAATAAACAAATACGCTGCCATATAATGAAGTTCCAACCTGAATCATATGTTGCTGATAGGGCTCATCAAACTAAGGACAATACAAACTATCATGTCTCCTTCTCTCAACCTTCTGTTCTGCAGGCTAAACACACCCAACTCTTCCAGACACTCCTCACAGAGACTATGAATCCCTATGAAGAGCATCTGAAAGAGCTGGGTCTGATTAGCCTGCCGAAGAGAAAGTTGAGAGGGACACGAGAGGAGTCATGAATCATATGAGTAGCCATGAAGCTACAGCGCCAATCAGTGGGGGTATCTGCATAGAAGTAGTCTGGCCTTTGTTGCCTGGAGGCATCCACTGCATCATCAAGTGCTCTGCTGTGGCTGACTTCTCTGGTTGAATGAGTCTGCAGTGCCTTTTATGCTCTTTGATTCATGTCTGGACACAGAATATTAGGCACACTGGAACAACCACGTTATAGAATATAATATTATAATGTAATGCAATATAATACTAATACTATATTATAATTATATATTTATATTACATGTAATATTACTAATAATATTACAATATAATGCTATAGTACAATATAGTAATATTTAGTACTGATATTGTACTATGCTAATAACATAATATATTGTATGTATATATATCTTGTAAGCTGCTCTGAGCCCCCTTCTGGGTGAGAAGGGCGGCATATATAAATGTCATAAATAAATAATCAAATAATGTTTGTTAATTGCAACATTCACACTGGCTTCCAACAGACAAGGGTTCTTCCTCCCACCTTGGACATCATTCCACTGAGGGTGCCTCCAGGCAACAAAGGCCAGGCGACCTCTTTGCAGATACCCTCATGATTAACTTTGCAAACTTCATGGCTGCTGAATGCTATTTAAGCTTGCTAACTGAAACATTCACACTGGCTTCAAACAGGCAAGAGTTCTGACTCCCACCCTGGACATCCCAAGCAGAGGATACCCCCAGGGAGCAACCAGCTAGGCTTTGCAACTGCAAGGCTACTCAATGCTGATCAAGCTGGCTAATTGCAACATTCACACAGATTTCAAGCAGGCAAGGGTTCTGACTCCCCACCCTGGACATCATTCCACTGAGGGTGCATCCAGGCAACAAAGGCCAGGCGACCTCTTTGCAGACAACCTCGTGATTAACTTTGCAAACTTCATGGCTACTGAATGCTATTTAAGCTTGCTAACTTCAACGTTCACACTGGCTTCAAACAGGCAAGGGTTCTGACTCCCACCCTGGACATCCCAAGCAGAGGATACCCTCAGGGAGCAACCAGCCAGGTTTTGCAACTGCAAGGCTACTCAATGCTGATCAAGCTGGCTAATTGCAACATTCACACAGATTTCAAGAAGGCAAGGGTTCTGACTCCCACCCTGCACATCATCCAGGCAATGTCTATGCAGATACCTTTATGATTAACTTTGCAAACTTCATGGCTACTCAATGCTGCTCAAGCTTACTAACTGCAACATTCACACTTGCTTCAAACAGGCAAGGGTCCTTCCTCCCACCCTGTACATCCCAAGCAGAGGATACCCTCAGGGAGGGAGCAACAGCCAGGCTTTGCAACTGCAAGGCTACTGAATGCTGTTCAAGCTGGCTAACTGCAACATTCACACTAGCTTCAAACAGATATGGGTTGTTCCACCCTGTACACCATTCCACAGGTATGTATGTATATATATCTTCTATATAAATAAAAATGTAATGTTCGTTTGTGGGATTAACATAACTCAAAAGCCACTGGATGAATTGACACCAAATTTGGACACAAGACACCTAACAACCCAATGTATGTCCTTCACTCAAAAAAAGCAGCAGAAAGAAATTAAAAACCAAAAAAGCTAGGTAGGTAGATCAATCAATCAGGGTGGCTGCTGGGAGAAGGAGATAAAGGGGGGAAAAAGGGAAAGATAAAGAAAGGGGAAAGGAAGGAGGTAGAGAAGGAAGGAAGGAAAGGAGGAAAGAAGGAAGGAAGGAAGGAAGAGAAGGAAGAAAGGAGAGTAAGAAAGGAGGAGAGAAGGTTGGCTACAGCAATGCATAGCAGGTACAGCTGGCGATATCTATATCAGTGTTTCTCAACCTTCCTAATGCCACGACCCCTTAATACACTTCCTCATGTTATGGTGACCCCCAACCATAAAATTAGTTTCGTTGCTACTTCATAACTGTCATTTTGCTGCAGTTATGAATAGTAACGGATTGGGGGAGGGGATTGATTTTGTCCTGTGGGAGTTGTAATTGCTGGGATTTATAGTTCACCTACAATCAAAGAGCATTCTGAACTCCACCAACGATGGAACTGAATCAAACTTGGCACACAGAATTCCCATGACCAACAGAAAATACTGGAAGGGTTTGGTGGGCACTGACCTTGAGTTTTGGGAGTTGTAGTTTACCTACATCCAGAGAGAACTGTAGACTCAAACAATGATGGATCTGGACCAAACTTGGCATGAATACTCAATATGCCCAAATGTGAACACTGGTGGAGTTTGGGGGAAATAGACCTTGACATTTGGGAGTTGTAGTTGCTGGGATTTATAGTTCACCTACAATCAAAGAGTATTCTGAACTCCACCAATGATAGAATTGGGCCAAACTTGGCACACAGAACCCCCGTGACCAACAGAAAATACTGTGTTTTCTGGTGGTTTTTGGTGACCCCTCTGACACCCCCTCATGACCCCTCCAGGGGTCCCGACCCACAGGTTGAGAACACTGGATTATATAAATAGAAATGCAATGTTCGTTTGTGGGATTAACATGACTCCAAAAACCACTGGAGGAATTGACACCAAATTTGGACACAAGACCCCTCTCAGGCCTACGAGTGACCATCACTCATAAACACACTGAAAAACACAGCAGAAGGGACTTAGAAAGTATATAAAAAAAGGCATCACAATACTTGTGCAAAACCACATATAGACATGTCAAACACACATACACAGACAGGGCCACAGCAACGTGTGGCAGGAGACGGCTAGTATACACACACACACACACACACACGCACACACACACACACACACACACACACACATATATATATATATATATATATATATATATATATATATATGATAATACCGAGATACTTTCGGATAGGTAGCTTGGGCCAGAACCCAAGTTACCTATCCGAACATACACACACACACTATTTACTTCAGTGCCACCAACCAGAACCTCTGAAAAGGGCCTTAGCCACAGATGCAGGCGAAACGTCAGGGGAGAATGCCCCCCAAGGCCCCCTCCTAGACTGAGGCCCTCCCTCCCGGTGTCCCCCCCGCTGTCTCACCAGGCCGCGCGGAGAGGCCCTGGCCCGTGGGTAGGCCGCGTCGCCATAGCAACCCCCGGGACGGTCCCGCGCCAGGCCAGGCCAGGCCGCGTCACCGCCGCATCTTCCTCCTCCTCCTCCCTCTCGTCACCGCCAGGGCCCCGTGACCTCACGCCGTGACGTCACCACGCGGACGGAAGGAAGGAAAGAAGGAGGGCCTCCTCATCCCTTCCTCCCTTGCCTTGTCTTCCTCCGAAATCACAGCTAGAGCAGGACAAGGACCCGGATGGAGGAACCGGAAACGGAAGAGACTGCTTTCCGCCTCCGCTCGCCTCCGATTGGCCGCCTCGGGAAGGTTGAGGGGATCATGGGAAATGGAGTTTTCTCCTAGACTCCTCCCCGGCGCCATTTTGTCGCTGGGAAAGAGCTCTCGCGAGGGAGGCGCCAAATCCCGCGCCGTGAGTGGCTCTCGCGATAAATGCGGGCTAGGCCTCATCCTCAGAAGGCAGCCAGGCAGAAGAAACATTGGGCCTACTCACACAATAACCTAAACTTTGGCCCTCCTGGTGTTTTGGACTCCAACTCCCAGCATTCCTAATACAGGCCTGGGCCAACTTGGGCCTTCCCTCCAGGTGTTTTGGACTCCAACTCCCAGCATTCCTAATACAGGCCTGGGCCAACTTGGGCCTTCCCTCCAGGTGTTTTGGACTCCAACTCCCAGCATTCCTAATACAGGCCTGGGCCAACTTGGGCCTTCCCTCCAGGTATTTTGGACTCCAACTCCCACAATTCTAATACAGGCCTGGGCCAACTTGGGCCTTCCCTCCAGGTGTTTTGGACTCCAACTCCCAGCATTCCTAATACAGGCCTGGGCCAACTTGGGCCTTCCCTCCAGGTGTTTTGGACTCCAACTCCCAGCATTCCTAATACAGGCCTGGGCCAACTTGGGCCTTCCCTCCAGGTGTTTTGGACTCCAACTCCCACAATTCTAATACAGGCCTGGGCCAATTTGGGCCTGCCCTCCAGGTGTTTTGGAGTCCCAACTCCCACCATTCCTCACAGACTCAGGCTCCTTCCTTTTCCCCAGTTGGATCCTACAATCCTAGAGTTGGAAGAGACCTCGTGGGCCATCCAGTCCAACCCCATTTTGCAAAGAAGCAGGAATATTGCATTCAAAGCACCCCTGACAGATGGACTTCAGGAAGATACTCCACTTTGGCAGAAAAAAACGAAATGCAAAGAGACAGAATGGGGGGCGATGGCAGGCTCAAGAGCAGGACGTGTGAAAAAGATCTTGAGGTCCTCGTGGACAACAAGTGAAACATGAGCCAACAATGTGATGCGGCAGCAAAAAAAGCCAATGGGATTTTGGCCTGCATCAAGAGGAGCCTAGTGTCTAGATCCAGGGAAGTCCTGCTCCCCATGCTCTATTCTGCCTTGGTCAAACCACACCTGGAATCACATTGTGTCCAATTCTGGGCACCACAATTGAAGAGAGATATTGACTGGAATGTGTCCAGAGGAAGAGGGCGACTCAAATGACCAAGGGTCTGGAGAACAAACCCTATGAAGAGCAGCTTAAAGAGCTGGGCATGTTTAGCCAGCAGAAGAGAAGGCTGAGAGGAGACATGATTTTTATTTATTTATTCATTTGTTGTGTCAGAGCAGCCAGTCCATTATATTACATTTCTAACAGAACAAAGCAAACAAACAGAAAAATACACAACTTGTGAGCTTGGTAGTTGGTTAAATGTCCTTTGACCAGTATCTGGCCCCTTGGAGTGCCTCTGGTGTTGCCGCAAGGAGGTCCTCCATGGTGCATGTGGCAGGGCTCAGGGTGCATTGCAGCAGGTGGTCAGTGGTTTGCTCTTCTCCACACTCGCATGTCGTGGATTCCACTTTGTGGCCCCATTTCTGAGGTTGGCTCTGCATCTCGTGGTGCCAGAGCGCAGTCTGTTCAGCGCCTTCCAAGTCGCCCAGTCTTCTGTGTGCCCAGGGGGGAGTCTCTCATCTCGTATCACCCACGGATTGAGGTGCTGGGTTTGAGCCTGCCACTTTTGGACTCTCGCTTGCTGAGGTGTTCCAGCGAGTGTCTCTGTAGATCTAAGAAAACTATGTCTTGATTTAAGTCGACGACTTAATAATAATAATGCAGGATACTCCACTTCGGCAGAAAAAAAATGCAAAGATACAGAATGGGGGACGATGCCTGGCTCGAGAGCAGGACGTGTGAAAAAGATCTTGGAGTCCTCGTGGGGAGGAAGGTAAACATGAGCCAGGAATGTGATGTGGGCAAAAAAAGCCAATGGGATTTTGGCCTGCATCAAGAGGAGCCTAGTGTCTAGATCTAGGGAAGTCATGCTCCCCATGCTCTATTCTGCCTTGGTTAGACCACATCTGGAATATTGTGTCCAGTTCTGGGCACCACAATTCAAGAGAGATATTGACAAGCTGGAATGTGTCCAGAGGAAGAGGGCGACTCAAATGACCAAGGGTCTGGAGAACAAGCCCTATGAGGAGCGGCTTAAGGAGCTGGGCATGTTTAGCCTGAAGAAGAGAAGGCTGAGAGAGACATGATGAGGGCCATGTATAAATATGTGAGAGGAAGCCACAGGGAGGAGGGAGCAAGCTTGTTTTCTGATTCCCTGGAGACTAGGACGCGGAACAATGGCTTCAAACTACAAGAGATTCCATCCTGGGGGTCGGGACCCCTGGGGGGGTCATGAGGGGGTGTCAGAGGGGTCGCCAAAGACCATCAGAAAACATAATATTTTCTGTTGGTCATAGGGGTTCTGTGTGGAAAGTTTGGTCCAATTCTATCGGTGGTGTTCAGAATGCTCTTTGATTGTAGGTGAACTATAAATCCCAGCAACTACAAGTTTATTTTCCCAAAACTCCCCCAATGTTCATATTTGGGCATATTGAGTATTCATGCCAAGTTTGGTCCAGATCCATCATTGTTGGAGTCCACAGTGCTCTCTGGATGTAGGTGAACTAGAACTTCAAAACTCAAGGTCAAGGCCCACCGGACCCTTCCAGTATTTTCTGTGGGACTTCTGTGGGAGTTCTGCATGCCAAGTTTGGTTCAATTCCATTGTTGGTGGAATTCATATTTAACTATAAATCCCAGAAACTCTCAAATGACAAAATCACATACCCCCAACCCCACCAGTATTCAAATATCGGGTTTTTGTGCCAAATGTGGTCCAGTGAATGAAAATGCCTCCAGCGTATCAGATATTTACATTATGATTCATAACAGTAGCAAGTTTACAGTTATGAAGTAACAACAAAAATAATGTTATGGTTGGGGATCACCACAACATGATTAACTGTATCAAGAGGTCGCGGCATTAGGATGGTTGAGAAACACTGAACAACAGGGTGAGGCAGCATAACTTCCTTTTTTAAAACGTGCGCCATTCAGTCGGTTGAAGACGTAGCGGAGCGCTAGTGGTCTCGTTTGAGAGGCGGGAGTATAAAGTTTTCTCCTGACACAGTTCAATTGCCACCATGCGTTGGAACAGTGTGGAGTGTGCTTTTGCCGTTGAGGCCGACTTTTCGAGCAGATTTGGATTGGCCGGCCCGCTCTCCACATTTGACCCTGTGTGATTTTTTTTCTATGGGATTTTTTGAAATCCCCCGTTTATGTGAACCGTCCAAGGACCCTACAAGATTTGAAGACCAACATCCAGGAAGAAATTGCCAATATAACGCCTGCTATGCTGGCAAGAGTCATGACAACGCCAGAAATTGGTTTACTCGGTGTATGGAGAATGGGGGACGTCACCTACCTAATTTGATCTTCAAAACTACGTAAAACAAAACTTTAGATATGCACTTACATTATAAAAAAATAAACATTCTGATTCATAAAATGGGTTTTATTAAGTTTTGAAAAAAGGAAGTTATGCTGCCTCACCCTGTACAAGAAAAGAGATTCCATCTGAACATGAGGAAGGACTTCTTGACTATGAGAAGGGCTGTTTAGCAGTGGAACTCTCTGCCCCAAAGTGTGGTGGAGGCTCCTTCTATGGAGGCGTTGAAGTAGAGGCTGGATGGCTATCTTTTGGGTGTGCTTTGAATGCGATGGTCTTGCTTCTTGGCAGAATGGGGTTGGACTGGATGGCCCACCAGGTCTCTTCCAACTTTATGATTCTGTCATAGTTCCTGGCCACATCCGTTGTTTTAGAAATCCGATTTCAAGCACCCAAAATGGGTCCAGTCATCAAGGATCCTCTCCGGCCCCAAAGACACCTTCACCACCTGATTGGTAGCCTCCAGGAATGTAAATCATCTACCGGACAGATGGCAAGCTGTTTAACCTCAGCAGACTGAAAGCCAAAACCAAGGTTACAACAACCTCTGTTATAGAACTCCAGTATGCTGATGACAATGTTGTCTGTGCGCATTCAGAAGAAGATCTACAAGCCACTCTAAACACCTTTGCAGAAGCATATGAGAGGCGGACAAACGTCAGCGTGCTGGAAGAAGCAAAGACCACCAGCATTGAAGTGATGGTCCTCCGCCATCAACTCCACTGGACCGGCCATGTTGTGCCCGACCACCGTCTCCCAAAGCAGTTGCTCTACTCCGAACTTAAGAACGGAAAACGGAATGTTGGTGGGCAGGAAAAGAGATTGAAAGATGGGCTCAAAGCCAACCTTAAAAACTCTGGCATAGACACTGAGAACTGGGAAGCCCTGGCCCTTGAGCGCTCCAGATGAAGGTCAGCTGTGACCAGCAGTGCTGCAGAATTTGAAGAGGCACAAATGGAGGGTGAAAAAGAGAAACGTGCCAAGAGGAAGGCACGTCAAGCTCAAGCCAACCGGGACCGCCTTCCACCTGGAAACCAATGCCCTCACTGCGGGAGAACATGCAAGTCAAGAAGAGGGCTCCACAGCCACATACGGACCCACCAGAAAACTGATCCTGGAAGACTATCCTACTCGGCCAACGAGGGATCGCCTAAGTAAGTAAGTAAGTAAGTAAGCAAGCTGTACATAGCATCCATTCTGCAGAGTGAATAAAATCTCTGTCTGCTTGCCTTCAACCTGGTGCGGATCTTCTTCATTTGGCTGCAAATCACTTTAGTTAGCATTTCCTGCCAGGCTCTAACAAAATCAGGAAATTCTCTGCCCTTTGGGAGACTACAGGTTTTGGCAACAATACCACTTGGGCCAAACTAACCACCACATACACCTGGCCTTCTCTAGAGGCTGGTCACTGATCTGGACTTCCGTACAAAATAGGTGGGAGGAAACGGAATCAATCAGCCACCACTTGACCGCCCATATGGTCAGCAAGGTCACTAAGGGAGAGGCCTTGCTGGGAAATGTTTAACACTCCGGATGGGTTTGTTTGTTTGCATCGTTCTGGTGGGAACTCTGCTTGCTTTGCAGTTCAAAGGCAGCAAGCAGCTCAATTCCTGAAAAGAAGAAGCTGAAGGTCGAACGGTGAAGGTGGGAAGGACCTCCAATGTCAACAGAGCTGAAGGAGGGCCACAGCTTGTTCCACATCATTTCAGAGAAAGCAGTCTGCAGGCTTTGCTTCTCTTGAAGATCATCTCCTCTCTGTCTCGTTCTCTTGTTCTTTGCTTCATCTGGACTCCAGCCGTGTCCACACCAGAGCCTTTTACAACTGTGGAGTCATTGTTCTCACGCCTCTCATTTGGCAACCTTGAAATTGTGTTTTGGAACTATTTCCCTGAAAATAAGGTTATTGGCTGTTTCCTTATTTGATAAAGTCCCACAGAAAAGAATTAGAGCAAAGGGGATTCCACGAAAAAGAGACCATCTAACCCACTGTCTTGATCCTCAAACACTCTTTGCTTCGTTCAGAAAAATGCTGCACTCGCAGAGCTCAGGCGATGTTGAATTTCAGTGTCAATGTTGACTTTTGTGGAGAGGTGGCTGCCAAGGTAGTGGAAATGGTCAACATTTTCTAATGTTACACCATTAAGCTGTATTTCTGGCATTGGAGAGGGATTGGCTGGTGACTGCTGGAAGAGCACTTTGGTTTTCTCTCAATGACAGGCCAAGCTTCTCGTATGCTGCTGCGAAGGTGTTTAGAGTGGCTTGAAGGTCTTCTGAATGCGCACAGACAATGTTAGAATCATATAGAATCATTGAATATTAGAGTTGGAAGAAACCACATGGGCCATCTAGTGCAACCCCCCGCCATGCAGGAAAACAATAGTCCACGGTAGTCCACGCTCTGGTTACATCCCGTTTAGACTACTGTAACGCTCTCTACGTGGGGTTGCCTTTGAAGACGGCTCGGAAGCTTCAATTGGTTCAACATTCGGCAGCCATGATACTAACAGGAGCGGACTACAGGGAGCATACAACTCCTCTGCTGCACCAGCTCCACTGGCTGCCGATTGCTACCGGGCCCAATTCAAAGTGCTGGCGTTGGCCTTTAAAGCCCTAAACGGTTCTGGCCCAACTTATCTATCCGAACGTATCTCGGCCTATCAGCCCACCAGGACCCTAAGATCTTCTGGGGAGGCCCTGCTCTCGATCCCGCCTGCATCACAGGCACGTTTGGCGGGGACGAGGGACAGGGCCTTCTCAGTGGTGGCCCCCCGGCTGTGGAACGCCCTTCCCATGGACATTAGATCAGCCCCCTCGTTAATGGTGTTTCGAAGAAGACTGAAGACCTGGCTGTTTGAACAGGCGTTTGGATAAACAGTGCTATGAATATAATGAATATAGGAAAACGGAATTACGGATGACGAGTTGGATCACGATTCTAGTTACGAGATGTTAATGTGTTGTCTATTGATGTGTAATTACTCAGTATATTACGGTGTTAATTGTTTTTAAATAGTGTATGTTGTATTGAATTCTTGCTCTTGTTGTTAACCGCGTTGAGTCGCCTACGGGCTGAGAAACTGCGGTATACAAATAAAGTAAATAAATAAATATATAAATAAAACAAGCACAAGTATAGGGTGTAGGACAAATAGAAGAGAATAGAAGAATTTTATTGTCATTGTACATCGCACGACATAATTAAATGCCTTCCCCAATCACATTATATATGTACAAATTACAAAACAAAGCGCTCTCACAATTGCACAACCCCTAATGCCACATCAGTGTGAAACCACAGAGTTCAATATAGTCACAGCTTTAGGATAAAAGCTCTCTCTCAGCCTATTTGTCCTTGTTTTTAATCATCCTATTGCTGCCAAATGGCCACAATTCAAAAGAAGACTATCCAGGGTGAAATGGATCCTTAAGAATCAGGAGAGAGTGCTTCTGGAACATGGCCATCCAGTCCGAAAAACTCTCAGCAACCCAGTGATTCCAGCCATGAAAGCCTTTGACAACACGTCCTTAAGAATATTTTGAGCTTTTTTAAGGCAGCGGGAATTATATTGTTCTTCCAGGGAGGGTGGAGGCCAATCCATAATATTCGGCACAGCCCATCTACCGCTGTGCAATTGGCAAACCATACGCAGATGCAATAAGTTATCACACTCTCTGTAGCACAATGGGAGAAAGTCACCAGCAGTTTCTCATTCGCTTGTTGGCTCGTTAAAAGTCTCAGATAACACAATCTCTGCTGGGCCCTCTTAACCATCGACCGCTAATTAGAAACATGTACGGCATGGAAGAACCACAACAAACAACATGCGAGCACAGGATGAAAAACATCCCGAAAGGAAATGTTTCGTAAGACCGACTGGCTTTGTGCCTTGTCAGCACCACGTGACTCCTCTGTGCAAATAATAATTTAAAAAGAAGTTCCTGTTTTTCCCTTCCAAAATCAGTTTCTTTTGTGGCGTGAGAGATTGCGACACTTTCTGGACAACCAGGACTTGGGTGGTCAGGCTGTGGTCCCATTGACGGCCAGCAGACACCTCTCCCGTCCATCAGTAGCTGCACGTCTGTCCGGAAGACAACACCAGGTGGCCTTTGCTCATCCCTCTTTTTCATCTCCTGGACACAGAATCGATCACCAGATAACCGCCTCTGAGGGCAGAAGAGGAATCCACCCCGAAGGCCCAAGTTAATCACCGACCAAGCTCAACAGCGGCAGAGGGAAACCCAGACACCCAGGCTCAGGAAACATCTGCTTTGGAGGATGAAGTGGCTGCTGGCCTTATGCGGGGGCCTCCTGGCTCTGGCTGGGGCCAACCAGTCCCCCGTCCAGCAACGGGCGCTGGACATTGTGCTGGAGTACTTCCACGGCCGGAGCTTTGTGCAGTCGGTCTTCAAGGAACAAGTCGTGACCGAAGTCGCCAAGGAGGTGAGGGAGACCCTTCGTAAAAAGGGATGAGGGGCCTGAAGGGAGGGCAGGGGGCTTCCCAAAAGGGGGAAAGACTCTTGAAATCCTGTCTCAAGGAAAGCAGCACCAAGGGAACAATGGTGGGGAGCATGCCCTCCATTTGTTGGGGGTGTTTTGGGACATGGTTTTCTGAGATGCAGCTGCCTTGTCTGGTTCAACACAGCAGAAGAAGACCAACATCACTCTGTAGTAGACTCATGTTCAGCTTATGGTCTACTTGGAGAAGGAAGGAAGGAAGGAAGGAAGGAAGGAAGGAAGGAAGGAAGGAAGGAAGGAAGTCAAGGCTTGCAGGACAGCAGAAGAAGACCAACATCCCTCTGTAGTGGACTCATGTTCAGCTTATGGTCTACTTGGAGAAGGAAGGAAGGAAACCAAGTCTTGCAGGACAGCAGAAGAAGACCAATATCACTCTGTAGTAGACTCATGTTCAGCTTATGGTCTACTTGGAGAAGGAAGGAAGGAAGGAAGGAAGTAAGTCAAGGCTTGCAGGACAGCAGAAGAAGACCAACATCCCTCTGTAGTGGACTCATGTTCAGCTTATGGTCTACTTGGAGAAGGAAGGAAGGAAACCAAGTCTTGCAGGACAGCAGAAGAAGACCAATATCACTCTGTAGTAGACTCATGTTCAACTTATGGTCTACTTGGAAAAGGAAGGAAGGAAGGAAGGAAGGAAGGAAGGAAGGAAGGAAGGAAGGAAGTCAAGGCTTGCAGGACAGAAGAAGAAGACCAACATCACTCTGTAGTAGACATGTTCAGCTTATGGTTTACTTGGAAAAGGAAGGAAGGAAGGAAGGAAGGAAGGAAGGAAGGAAGGAAGGAAGGAAGGAAGGAAGTCAAGGCTTGCAGGACTTGAGGTTCTCCTACAGCTCTGGCATAGGACTCCTAGCTCTTATATTCCTAACAACTGGTAGGAATTGTGGGAGTTGAAGTCCAAAACATCTGGAGGGAGTGCCCAAGTTTGCCATTATTATTATTATTATTATTATTATTATTATTATTTATATTTATTTATTTGCTTTATTTCTATACCGCATTTTTCAGCCCTTAACGGGCGACTCAATGCGGTTTACATGGTACAATTATCAAACAGTGTCAGTGCAATTAAAACATAACAATGCAACAAACAGGATCAACAGCATCAATCCACAACAGTTAACAATCAACAAGACAGATCAACAAAACAGACATAACATAACGCCTCAGTTGAAATCAGATCCGTTCTCATAATCCTTGTGCCATTCCTATGTTCCATTTACCGTCTTCCTATGATTGGTTGCACTGCTTAACCAAACGCTTGTTCATAAAGCTAGGTCTTAACCATTCTCCGAAACGTCAGCAACGAAGGTGCCTGTCTGATGTTTGCCGGTAAGGCATTCCATAGCCGAGGGGCCACCACTGAGAAGGCCCTGTCTCTCGTCCCCACCAAGCGTGCGACGCCGGCGGGACCAAGAGCAGGGCCTCCCCGGACGATCTTAAAGTCCTCGTCGGTTCATAGGTGGAGATGCGTTCGGAGAGGTAAGTGGGGCCGGAACCCGTTTAGGGCTTTATAGGCTAAAGCCAGCACCTTGAATTGTGCCCGGTAGCGGATTGGCAGCCAGTGGAGCTGGCTCAACAGAGGAGTGGTATGCTCCCTGAGTGCCGCTCCCGTTAGCAACCTGGCTGCCGAGCGCTGGACCATCTGAAGCTTCCGGGCAGTCTTCAAGGGCAACCCCACATAGAGCGCGTTGCAGTAATCAATCCGGGATGTAACCAGAGCGTGGACTACCGTGGCCAAGTCAGACTTCCCAAGGTACGGGTGCAGCTGGTGCACAAGTTTTAATTGTGCAAAAGCTCCCCTGGCCACCACCGAAACCTGGGGATCCAGGCTCAGCGATGAATCCAGGATCACACCCAAGCTGCGAACCTGCTTCTTCAGGGGGAGTGTAACCCCGACACAGGCTGTAACCCTATACCCTGTTCGGCCTTTCGACTGACCAGGAGTGCCTCTGTCTTATCTGGATTCAGTTTCAATTTGTTAGCCCTCATCCAGTCCGACACAGCGGCCAAGATATTATTATTATCTTTATTTGTACCCTGCTAGCATCCCCCGAAGCATCCCCCGAAGGCCAAGGCCTCAAAACACAACATAACAATACAAAACCTAAAGCAAATTAAAAACAGTTAAAGCAATATTAACAACAAGCAGTAAACAATACATCAAGACACTATAAAACTGGGCCGGGCCAGAGTAATGGGTACAGGATTAAAAGTGCTGATGTGACAGGTGATATGTAAGGATTATAGGGTAAGTGCAGTGTGCACTTACCCTATGCCTGACCTATGTGCAAGAGATATTCTGTACAAAACAGGAACTGTAATGTTCTTGGAACTTTGACTCCTGCGAGCGTGCAGTATGGTCTCCTGGGACTTATGGTCCAAACTGGCCACTTTTCTAAGCTTGGTTTAAATGACTGTTTCTCTCCAGTGACATTTATGCACAGGCATGGCTATTTTAATGCTCTAACCTGGGTCTTGTTTGCTTGCAGGAGTCTTCGACCGGGACCTACATCCACCTGGAAGTTGAACTTGCACAGACGCACTGCAGGAAGCAGCGGAGGGCACAAAACTGCCCGGTCAAAGCAGGAGGGGTGAGACAAAAACCATTTTATCGCAAGGCATCTACCTCATAAAGATTCTATTTAACTCTCTACATAGCTTTTATCTTTCTTTGTTTACTTTCTTTTTATACGAATACATTTATTTTTGGAGATCCAGTTCTCATAAATCCACCAATGGTTTAGTTAACAAAGTATTTAGATGTGTGCCTGAGCATTACATCTTTCATAGAAAGTGTGGTACTGCAAGTGGAAGTAATATAGAAAGCACATCCTTTGATGAAAGAATTGCGTGGGAGGACCAAGAGGTTTCCAGAGGCAAAATGTCTCTACACATCTGTAGGTCCTCCAATGTGGCCAACATCTGGAAGAACTTGACCATAACTTTATGCTGGAGGATCTAGAGATTTCTAGAGAAGTGTTCTCTCAGGTTAAAATAAAAATCTTTGTGGGTTGTTGTAGGTTTTTCGGGCTATATGGCCATGGTCTAGAAGCATTCTCTCCTGATGTTTCACCTGCATTTATGGTAGGCATTTAATATTTTGAGAGGGAAATCAAGGAAGAGAAGGAGTGACACGATATGGTGCTCTACTCCTGGCCAGTTTGGATGGCCACTTGGTACCTCTTTTGAAAGCAGTCACATTTCTCTTACTGGTCCCTTTCCCTTTCCCCTTCCCTTCCCTTCCTTTCTCCAGAGGAGACAGATCTGCTTGGCTTGCTTCTCCTTTGACCTCAGGAGCCCAGACCACATCCTGGACAAGTCGATGCACTGCATGTCACAGAAGAGCTCAGTTTTACAGGTGAGTCTTCCTTGAATGATAGAATCAAAGAGTTGGAAGGGACCCCCCAATCAATTCCTTGGGGAGCTTCGCCCTTTCTCCAGGTCCTGGATGGAGGAATTCTTGATGCAGAAACCCATGGATTGGGCCTGCTTTGGCCCAGAGGCTTGGCATCTCATCTGTGCCCTTTGGGTTGTCCCCAGGAGACGAAGAGGAGGCACGCCGAAGAGTGTGAAAAGGTCAAAAAAGCCAATGGATTGTACCTGCCAGGCCAGTTTGCCTTTTCCAGGGGGCTTCCGTGAGGCAAAGGGTCAGTACTCTGGTTTATTTATTTCATATCAAAAGCATTGCATAAATTAGTATAAATCTGATAAAACTAGAAGGATCACAGGTGGTTAAATATCTTTTGACCAAAAACGGGCAACAGCAATGGCATTGTATTGTTGAAGGCTTTCATGGCCGGAATCACTGGGTTGTTGTAGGTTTTTCCGGGCTATATGGCCATGTTCTGGAGGCAATTTTTCTCCTGACGTTTCGCCAGCATCTACCTCTGAGGATGCTTGCCATAGATGCAGGCAAAACATCAGGAGAAAAATTGCCTCCAGAACATGGCCATATAGCCCAGAAAAACCTACAACAACCCAGCAATGGCATTGTCTGTAGCCTCCAACTATTCTTCCTCTGTACATGAGGCAGGGCACAGTGGACAAGCATACAGATGCGGAGTTATCTGTTCTGCTTCACAGTCACACAAGGTGTGGGATTCTCCTAGATAGTGCCATTTTGCCAGGTTGTCTTTTGATCTGCCCACTCCACTTCTAAGTCTGTTCAGGGACTTCCAAGTTGCCCATTCTTGGTTTGCCCATTCTGGAGGAAGACCCTCTCTCGTGGGGGGCTGTCCAGTTGGGGTTTCCTGGTCTAACTACCCAGAGAGAGACCCTTGCTGTTGCTGGGGGGACGCCAAGAGGAGTGGTAGTTCTCATAAAGCTTTCCCTTGATTTGTGTCTACTGGGAGGAGGCTGGTAGCCATTAAGTGGATGGCTTTCACATGGTTCAACCTTATTTCTCTCACAGTTAGCAGCAACTTTCCATTGCACAACAAGGGCGGGGGGGGGGGCAATGCCAGCTAGCTTGTAGAGTTTATCAAGAGGTGTAGGTTTAAGACATCCTGTGATTATTCTGCATGTTTCACTCAATGCTGTGTTCACCTGCTTTGCATGGGCAGACCTATGCCAAACAGGGCAGGCATACTCGGCAGTTGAGTCAGACAAGGCCAGGGCTGAGGTTCTTACTAATTTGGGGTCTGCACCCCATGTGCTGCCAGTATGTTTCTGCAGGATGTTATTGCGTGCAGCTACTTTGTACTTGGTGCTCAAGCAGTGTTTCCTATATGCTAGTGTTTGATCATAGAATCAAAGAGTTGGAAGAGACCTCATGGGCCATCCAGTCCAACCCCATTCTGCCAATGAATGCCTATTTTCAAGATATCTCTGTTCCAGATGGTCATCACGAGTAAGGGCTCAATTCAAAGTGCAGGCTTTAGCCTATAAAGCCCTAAACAGTTCCGCCCCAGGTTACGCATCTCTTCCTACGAACCCTCCAGGAATTTGAGATCAACCGAGGAGGCCCTGCTCTCGATCCCACCTGCTTCACAAGCAAGTATGGCGGGGATGAGAGACAGGGCCTTCTCGGTGGTGGCCCCTCGGCTGTGGAACTCCCTGCCTAGGGACATTAGATCAGCCCCCTCCTTCCTGACCTTTCGGAAAAGAGTAAAAACTTGGCTCTTCAAGTAAGCATTTGGAACCTCCGAATAAATAGACAAGCTTGAATTGGAAAATGACCCAGGAACGGCCCAAGATGATGGAATGGATAAGGACTTGAATGAGAGGATATAGTTTTTAGGTTTTAATATTGTTATTATGCACTGTCTTATGACTATAATGGTTCTTTTTGGGCTGATCTGAGCGGGGTAGAAATAATGCAAATAAATGAAATAAATAAGGGACACAGAAAGGGAGGACATGCCTGGGGCACCTGGCCAAGTCAGCAGAAGGAAAGGAGAGGATGAGCCTTCCCAGTCGGCTCAGGCAAAAACAAACTGCTGCAGCCTCCCCTCTTTGGGAATCCTTATGAGTCACCTCCTTGGTCAGATTCTGATGTTATTTGGTCACCTATGTCCCCATTTCCATCTGTTTGTTGTTGGGAAGGGGGTTTGTGAGAGCCTTCTTCTGGCGTAACCCTCTCTTCTCCTCCTCTTAGATGGGACCCACGTTGAGCGGAATCTTGTTATGGAGGTAAACAGAGAGCCATCCAGTCTCGGCACCACAGGAGCAAAGCCACACGCACCTGAAGCTTCTCCCATTGACAGCTCTTTCTTAATTAAGCCTGACGCTGGGATTTTCTATTTTTCCCCCCTTTATCCCCACAATAAAATGGCACCGCCCCATTCATGATGTGTCGTTACTCCAAAGGGAATTCCTAGATTGAGATGATGCAGCCATCTTCCCTTCCCAAATTTTTCTCAGAGGCTCAGAAACTTGGTTAAAGGTTTTTGTGAGATTTTTTTTCTGGGGGAAGCAAATGGATCCTTGGCCTGTTAGAGACCCTACATTGGGTCTTCTTAGGTCCACATCACGGGAGCACGTAAGGAAGGAGACAGTCCCAAAAAAAGATCAAAAAACAAGGTTTATTTTAGTTTCTTCATGGCTAGGGCTGATGTTCTTACTAATTTGGGGTCTGCACCCCATGTTCTGCCAGTAAGTTTCCGCAGCTTGGCAGCATACGCAAATGCTACCCTTCAAGTGACTGCCACCGCCCCTGCCCCCCCAACTTGGCTTTTGTACACCGTTATATACCCTCAAGTAAGCAAGAACATTTTTTGGTCATGGAAAGTATTCTGTTTCTAGCCCCTCTCCCTTGACCTTTTGATGGAAAGTACCTTCTTGTACCTGCAGACTCTGCGCTTAACCACAACCTTTGGCTTAACCACAACACGACTACTTCCTATGTAAGCTTAAACTTTGTATGACTTCTACATATCCCATCTTGTTTCTTAAAATCATTTTCTTCCATGTTGCTCTTTTTCTACAGAGAAAGGGTATATTTCTCTTTTGCTGTTAATTTCATTCAAAGCCCCTTGCTTAGCATTTGCAAATTTCACTCAAAGACCCTTTCAGGCCCAGGACTGAAGGATATGAGAAGGGGGAGGTAGAAGCTCACAGACAGGCATCAGCTCCCAAAAATTCTCAAGTGGATATTTGCCATGAGGAAAACTATGAGCATCAGAATCCAGATTTCTGGGACAGAAGAAAAGCTTTCACGATGGGCCTATGATGTGCCTTCCAGTTCTACCCTTCCCTAATTCTCTGATTCTGACAACCAAGGAAACACAAAATTTCTCTTTCTTTCTCCCACCCTGGACCTTCCACAGATATATAAACCTCACTTGCCTAGTTTCCAACAGACCCCTCAGCCTCTGAGGATGCCTGCCGTAGATGTGGGTGAAACGTCAGGAGAGAGTGCTTCTGGAACATGGCCAGACAGCCTGGAAAACTCGCAGCAACCCAAATATAAAATTGGTCAGCTCTTTAGCCCATATTGCCTGTTAAATGTCTTGTTGAAGATGGCATATGTTCTGTATCAGAAACTAGAACTGATGTGGTCTATCCAATGCAGTTTTCTGAATCAGCACCCCAAATAACCAAACTAAAATTGACCAAAAACTGATTCGTAACCCTTTTGGTACTAAGGTTGGAAAGTAGGCATGTGTGATCCATGGTTCTAAATGGTTCTAAAGTACTTACAAAACTAGGGGGCGCTGGTGCTTTGCTTCTAAAGTGTTTCTAAAGTTCTGGTGGTGAAAATTTCAGATCGCTAACAAAACATTCAAAATTTTATTATTTTGTTAATGGTGATTTTTGTGACAGAACCAATTGGAACTGCCGTTTATAACGAAATTTTGAAAGTTTCGTTAGAGTCTTAAATTTTCGCCAACATAACGTTAGAAACAGTTTAGGAGCAAAGCACCAGCTTTAGAAACACTTTAGAAGCAAAGCACCAATTTTAGAAACACTTTAGAAGCAAAGCACCTGCTTTAGAAACACTTTAAAAGCAAAGCACCAGCTTTAGAAACACTTTAGAAGCAAAACACCAGCTTTAGAAACACTTTAGTATCATAGAGTTGGAAGAGACCTCATGGGCCATCCAGTCCACCCCCTGCCAAGAAGCAGAAATATTGCATTCAAAGCACCCTGACAGATGGCCATCCAGCCTCCTTTTAAAAGCTTCCAAGGAAGGAGCCTCCACCACACCCCAGGGCAGAGAGTTCCACTGCTGAACAGCTCTCACAGTCAGGAAGAAGCAAAGCACCAGCTTTAGAAACACTTTAGAAGCAAAGCACCAATTTTAGAAACACTTTAGAAGTGAAGCATCAGCTTTAGAAACACTTTAGAAACAGAGCAGGAGAAGGTGGCCAGTTGAAACATTCACACCTAGCTCCAGCAGAGAAAAGCTCTTTGCCCCACCCCAGCCATTCCACAGATATATAAACCCATTTTCCTAATTCCAACAGACCTCACTCCCTCTGAGGATGCTTGCCATAGATGCAGGCGAAACGTCAGGAGAAATGCCTCTAGAACATGGCTCTATAGCCCGAAAAAACCCACAAGAACCTAGAGCAGGAGCGCTCCCTAGTTTTGTAAATACTTTAGAACCTTTTAGAACTATGCATGGCACATGCCTATTGGAGAGGGGTTCCTGGTCAAGTGGATGTTGGTCAAAGTGGCCCCTGGTCAAAAAAAGTTTGGGGACTACTGCTGTAGGGACACCTCACCTGGGACAGGTTTTAGTCTGGAAGGAGAGTTCTGGGAGGACCACACAGGCACTGAGGCAGGAGGCTACTCGATGGAGAAGGTCGAGAAAAGCCAAGGCAGCTGCAGATAGAGAAACACCACGTTTATTTCACTGGGCAAAACAGACACCGTCCTCCCAGGATGGAAGAGGGGGAGGCCCCGATCCCAGGCACAGGCCCACCCTCCTTGCCGCTTCCAAGCTCTCCTGCTTCTCTGCCATTTCTCTACAGAGATCTGGAATGCCGTCCTTCCTGCCCATCCATTCAGAGCTTCCACCCTTACACTGGTTTCCTCGTGCTTAACAATCATAGCTTCGTCGTACAGAATGCTGGGTTTTGCAGTTTGATGGTGGGGGGACCTCAAACGCCAATATGTTCAGTCCTCAAACTACATATGTTGGGAGTCCACAACATGTAGTTATGACAGTTGAAGTGGTCTGAAACCGATGCAACAGTGCAGTGAGGGCTGAGGATATTCATGGCTCACTTTCTTGACACAACACAACTCTCCTTCCTGAAAAGGTCCACTCGTAAATTCAAAAGCTGCCAAAAGAGAGGCCAAGAATCAAGCATCCAGTCCCCAGGTTTAGTAAGTGCCATTTCCAGAAATCGAAGCCGTGTGGGTTGGGGACACTGGTAGAATCCACATTGTACGCAACAACAGTGCTACAATTCCCGTTAGCTTCACCCCATTGAGTCTGGAGATTTGTAGTCCGATGAAAGAGTCATTAAAGCTTCCAGGTAGAGTATCTGAAGCATCTCAGGAAAGAGCAAATCCCAGAATTGCAGAGGATGAATTCCAAGTAGCACAAAACAGATATAAGTGTATTGTGTGTCTACATCTATGGTGGTTTTGTGTTGTTTTTTTTAAAAAAACAGCTGAAGTGTTATACAGGAACGGCCAAAAAGACCCAGATGTGAGCCGAGTTGTCAGAAAGGATGTTGTGATCAGCCTATTTTTTAACAAAGTCCATGGGTACAACCTAAAGATCTGGGCATATTGTGGACTTGGGCATGGTTATTGCCATCCACTGATGATGGACTTCCAGGAAGCCCTGTCTTGGATTTCCAGGAAGCCCTGTCTTGGACTTCCGGGAAGCCCTGTCTTGGACTTCCAGGAAGCCCTGTCTCGCACTTCCGGGAAGCCCTGTCTTGGACTTCCAGGAAACCCTGTCTTGGACTTCCAAGAAGCCCTGTCTTGGTCTTCCAGAAAGCCCTGTCTTGGACTTCCAGGAAGCCCTGTCTTGGACTTCCAGGAAGCCCTGTCTTGGACTTCCGGAAGCCCTGTCTTGGACTTCCGGGAAGCCCTGTCTTGGACTTCCAGGAAGCCCTGTCTTGGACTTCCAGGAAACCCTGTCTTGGACTTCCGGGAAGCCCTGTCTTGGACTTCCGGGAAGCCCTGTCTTGGACTTCTGGGAAGCCCTGTCTTGGACTTCTGGGAAGCCCTGTCTTGGACTTCCGGAAAGCCCTGTCTTGGACTTCCAGAAAGCCCTGATTTGGACATCCAGGAAGCCCTATCCTGCGATGGGAAGAGCCCGAGAAGAGCTTGGCCCCTTCTGCGTAGTCCTTTTGAGCTGGGACAAGTTGGGAACGAAGTCATTGAGAAATGGATTAGCCAATACCAAGGAGAAGGCTTGGAGGCCCGAGAACGGTTCAGAACAGGTAGGAGCTGGAGTCGGGGCGGATGTTGAGGGCCCGCTCGGCCTGGGAGATGGTGTCGTCGGCCCGCTTGCTCAGCTCCCGGCATTCCTGGAGGGCCTCGCTGAACTGCTTGTAGGCCTCCTCCACGATGGAGCTCCTCCTGGCCGGGCGGACATCCCAGTAGCCCTCCTCCACCCAAGGCTTGCTCAGGCTGCTCAGCTCCGCGTGGCCGGCCCGGCTGGGGCTGTGGAAGCGCTTCAGGGAGTTGTCCAGGTCCTTGCAGAGCTGGTAGAGCTCGCTGCCCCGGCCGGAGACCCTCTCCCCATCGATGACCTTGACCCCGGGGAACATCTCCGCGATGGCGGCGCGGTACCCGGGGGAGGTGCAGAAGGGGTTGCTGAGGCGCCCCATGGGGTTGGCGAAGCGCATGTTCTCCAGGTGCCGCAGCCCGGTCAGGCACTGGAGCTGCTGGACACCACCGAGAAGGTTGCCGGCCGCGTTGAGGCTCTGGAGGTTCTCGCAGCCGGCCAGGGGCTCCAGGCTGGAGACGCGGTTGGAGGAGATGTTCAGGACGGCCAAGGCCTTGAGCGAGGAGAGCGGGCCCAGGTGGGAGATGGCGTTCCCAGAGAGGTCCAGCCACTCCAGGCTGGCACACTCCCCCAGGCAACCCAAGTCCGAGATGCCCAGGCCGCGCAGCTTCAGCAGCAGGATGGACTCCAGGTCAAACTCTCCCGTCTTGGCTTTCAGCAGCTGGGAGGTGATCTTCACGTTCTCAGCCGCCTCCTCGCCCTTCTCCATCTTCGGCAGGGTAACTGGGGCCACTTAGAAAGCGGAAAGAAAGCCCCACTCTCTCTTCCTTCAGCTCCGTAGCACCTTGACCATTTCACAGCCAACACCAACTATCAGCCTGGAGTGCGCCTGATCTTGATCCTTTGACTCTGCAGACGGCGCTTCCTCTGCCCTAAATGGGAATCACAAAGGGCGACATGGTTCTTGTCACTGGAGTTTCTGGAAAGGAGAAAAAAATATTTATTTATTTACTATATTTAAATCCCACCTTTCTTGCCCCCAAAGTGGACTCAAGGCGATTTAGTAAGTAAAGGTTTTCCCCTGACATTAAGTCCAGTCGTGCTCAACTCTGGTGCTCATCTCCATTTCTTAAATCAAGAAATAGTTTTCTAAGATCTACAGAGACACTCACTTGAACACCTCAGCAAGCGAGAGTCCAAAAGTGGCAAACCCAGAACCTCAATCAATGAGACATGCCGCATTATCACAGGGTGTCCGCCCTACACCACTGGAGAAATTACACTGCTTAGCCGGTATTGCACCAACTGACATCCGCCGGGAAGTAGCAGCCAATAGTGAAAGGACCAAGGCAGAGACATCTCCAGCTCATCCCCTGTTTGGGCATCAGCCAGCACGTCAACAACTTAAATCTAGAAATAGTTTTCTAAGATCTACAGAGACACTCGCTGGAACACCTCAGCAAGCGAGAGTCCAAAAGTGGCAGGCTCAAACCCAGGACCTCAACCAAGGCTGATACCAAATGAAAGATTCCCCCCTGGGCACACAGAAAACTGGGCGACTTGGAAGGCGCTGAACAGGCTGCGCTCTGGCACCACGAGATGCAGAGCCAACTTAAGAAATGGGGCTACAAAGTGGAATCCACAACATGCGAGTGCGGAGAAGAACAAACCACTGACCACCTGCTGCAATGCAACCTGAGCCCTGCCACATGCACAATGGAGGACCTTCTTGCAGCAACACCAGAGGCACTCCAAGTGGCCAGATACTGGTCAAAGGACATTTAATCAACTACCAAGCTTGCAAACTTTGTGTTTGGTTTGTTTGTTAAAAATGCAATACAACTGTTTGGTTTGCTCTTGACACGATAAATAAAAAAATATTTCTAAGCCAAAGAGCTGGCATTGTCTGTAAACACCTCCAAGGTCATGTGGCCGCTGGCATGACTGCATGTACCTATTGATCTACTCACATTTGCATGCTTTCAAACTGCTAGGTTGGCAGAAGCTGGGTCTAACAGCGGGAGCTCGCCCCGCTCCCCGGATTCAAACTGCTAACTTTTGGTCAGCAAGTTCTGCAACTCAGCGGTTTAATGCGCTGTGCCAGCGTATTGTTATGTATTTAATCTGCATGTGGCACTTGGAGTGCTTCTGTGCGCCGACCCGAGTCCCTTTGGGGAAATGGTGGTGGCGTGGTACAAATAAAGATTATTATTATTATTATTATTATTATTATTATTATTATTATTATTATTGAGGTGTGGGGCCAGCCCAGGCCACCTGACGCATGCAAGGAATATTGGCAGACTGGGCTGACAAGGAAGAGAAATGCAAATGCAAAATCGATGATGAGAGTTTGCTTCCGCAGATAAACAGATGAGCACATCTGTTTATCTGCGGCCCTGGCACAATTGAACTATTTTCATTGGTAAGCAGCTTTGGGTCCTGGTTTTGGGACACCTCCAAGGTCATGACTGCATGGAACGCTGTTACCTTCCCGCTGGAGTGGTACCTATTGATGTACTCACATTTGCATGCTTTCAAACTGCTAGGTTGGCAGAAGCTGAGGCTGACAGTGGGAGCTCACACCGCTCCCCGAATTCAAACCTGTGACCTTTCAGTCAACAAGTTTAGCAGCTCAGTGCTTTAACCCACTGTGCCCAGAAATACCGCAAATAAATAAATAAATAAATAAATAAATAAATAAATAAATAAATGCATCATCCCTCCATCATATCTGTCGCACCTCAGAATAGATTCCCCTTGCTGAAATCACCAGAACTGCACAGACTGAAGTCTTTGTAGTTTATTAAAAAGTAAAAGATGAAAAGTTTAAGAAGCAAGCAGTGTTTCAAAGATCAATAAAACATAACACTGTAAAGCAGAATTCCAAATGGCACCAACAAAACAAAGTCCTGTGAGAACATGACAAAATCCCAAGACCATGGACACAGGAAAATGAGCACAAGCTGCTTGGTGGAGCGAGAAGTTGCTCTGACCAAGGTTTGTTTTCAAGCACACTGCTTAATACCCTTTGCAATACAGGAAAGCATTTCTTTGGCCTCTGACCTCCTTCTTGTTGGCTATTCTCACACTCCTTCGAACTCTGAATTCCAAACGGTCAGCCCGATCGAAGATTCCGGTTTCCTCAAGGTCAGGCTGCTCATTGGTGTCAGCCTGCTTGCCTCTTCCTGCTTACTCTCAGGCTGAGAACTGTCCTCCTTTTCTGAGTCAATCTGCACCTGGCTCGTTTCAGTATCAACAACATCCTTCCCTGCTGTGGGAAACTGACCTTGCACCTCCTGCTCCTCATTGTCTACAACAGGAACATTTTGAGCCTGATTGTGAACCTGAATCCCATCATCCTCGTCGGAGTCACTCTGAGACCCCATCTGAGTCACAACACTATCAGTCTGTGTCTGTGGTTCCAGCTGAGTCACAACAATATATTGCATATACCTGGGGGTCGGGACACCTGTGGGGATCGCGAGGGGGTGTCAGAGAGGTCACCAAAGACCATCAGAAAACATAGTATTTTCTCTTTGTCATGGATGTTCTGTGTGGGAAGTCTGGTCCAATTCTATCATTGGTGGGGTTCAGAATACTATTTAATTGTGGGTGAACTATGAATCCCAACAACCACAACTCCCAAATGGCAAGGTCTATTTTCTCCAAAGTCTACCAGTGTTCACATTTGGGCATACTGAGTATCTGAGCCAAGTTTGACCCAGATCCATCACTGTTTGAGTCTGCAGTGTTCTCTGGATTTAGGTGAACTACAACTCCAAAAACTCAAGGTCAGTGTCCACCTGACTCTCCCAGTATTTCTCTTGGCCATGGGAATTCTGTGTGCCAAGTTTGATTCAATTCCATCATTGGTGGAGTTCAGAAGGCTCTTTGATTTTAGGTGAACTATAAATCCCAGCAACTCCAACATTCCCAAATGACAAAATCAATTCCTTCTCCAACCCCACCAGTATTCAAATTTGGGCATATTAGGTATTTGTGCCAAATTTGGTCCAGTGACTGAAAACACACCCTGCATATTCGATATTTATATTACGATTCATAACAGTAGCAAAATTACAGTGAAGTAGCAACGAAAATAACGTAATGGTTGAGGGTCACCACAATGTGAGGACCTGTACGAAGGGGTCACGGCATCCGGAGTTTTGGAGTTAGGTGCCACCTCTATGCAGATGACACACAACTCTACTACTCTTTTCCACCTAATTCCAAGGAGGCCTCTCGGGTGCTGGACGAGTGCCTGGCCGCTGTGTCTATCTGGATGAGGAAGAACAAGCTGAAGATCAATCCCGACAAGACAGAGGTCCTCCTGGTCGATCGTAAACCGGATCGGGGTATAGGGTGGCAACCTGTGCTGGACGGGGTTACACTCCTCCTGAAGCCACAGGTCTGCAGTTTGGGAGTCGTCTTGGATTCATCACTTACGCTTGAGGCTCAGGCGTCGGCGGTGTCCAGGAGGGCTTTCGCACAATTGAGACTCGTGCGCCAGCTGCGACCGTACCTCGCAAAGGTTGATTTGGCCGGGGTGGTCCATGCCTTAGTCACCTATAGGTTAGATTACTCTAATGCGCTCTACGTGGGGCTGCCCTTGAAAACGGCTCGGAAATTCCAACTGGTTCAACGGGCGACGGCCAGGATGTTAACTGGCGTTCCTTACAGAGAAAGGTCAACCCTTCTGTTTAAGGAGCTCCATTGGCTGCTGTTTACCTACCGAGCCCAATTCAAGGTGCAGGTGCTTACCTACAAAGCCCTAAACGGTTTGGGATCTGCCTACCTGCGTGACCGCATCTCCGTGTATGAACCCACTTGATCCCTTCGCTCATCCGGAGAGGTCACAGGCGCGTTTGGTGGGGATGAGGGACAGGGCCTTCTCTGTGGTTGCCCCCCGACTTTGGAACGCCCTCCCCAAAGACATTAGACAAGCACCTACGTTGGCAGTCTTTAGGAAGAACTTGAAGACCTGGCTATTCCGATGTGCCTTTCCAGAATAGGATAACCTCCAGCACTATGTCCCAGAAGCACTTTATTAGAGTTTAAGACTCTCTGCACATTGCACTTGCCCAGAATCCCAACATATCACCTCTTACACCCAGCACTTTTTTAACCTGTACCCTTCATTGGCCCGGCCCTGGTTTTATTGCGTAATAGTGTAATGTTTTGTTTTTGTTATTGCTTATGTTTTTAATTTGCTTGCATTGTATTGTTATTGTTTGTTGTTGTTGTTTGAGGCCTTGGCCTTTGTAAGCTGCATCGAGTCCTTCGGGAGATGCTAGCGGGGTACAAATAAAGTTTAATAATAATAATAATAATAATAATAATAATAATAATAATTAGGAAGGTTGAGAACCACTGCAATAAACCATGGCTTTCCGTCTCCTTTCTCCATCCCCACCATCACTCTCGGCTTGCAGCATCCCGTCTCCACGGTAACGTGGACCAGAGCTGTCCCCATCCTTGCCCTGGTTTTGCTCATAATAATAATAATAATAATAATAATAATAATAATAATTAGGAAGGTTGAGAACCACTGCAATAAACCATGGCTTTCCGTCTCCTTTCTCCATCCCCACCATCACTCTCGGCTTGCAGCATCCCGTCTCCACGGTAACGTGGACCAGAGCTGTCCCCATCCTTGCCCTGGTTTTGCTCATAATAATAATAATAATAATAATAATAATAATTAGGAAGGTTGAGAACCACTGCAATAAACCATGGCTTTCCGTCTCCTTTCTCCATCCCCACCATCACTCTCGGCTTGCAGCATCCCGTCTCCACGGTAACGTGGACCAGAGCTGTCCCCATCCTTGCCCTGGTTTTGCTCATAATAATAATAATAATAATAATAATAATAATAATAATAATTAGGAAGGTTGAGAACCACTGCAATAAACCATGGCTTTCCGTCTCCTTTCTCCATCCCCACCATCACTCTCGGCTTGCAGCATCCCGTCTCCACGGTAACGTGGACCAGAGCTGTCCCCATCCTTGCCCTGGTTTTGCTCATAATAATAATAATAATAATAATAATAATAATAATTAGGAAGGTTGAGAACCACTGCAATAAACCATGGCTTTCCGTCTCCTTTCTCCATCCCCACCATCACTCTCGGCTTGCAGCATCCCGTCTCCACGGTAACGTGGACCAGAGCTGTCCCCATCCTTGCCCTGGTTTTGCTCATAATAATAATAATAATAATAATAATAATAATAATAATAATTAGGAAGGTTGAGAACCACTGCAATAAACCATGGCTTTCTGTCTCCTTTCTCCATCCCCACCATCACTCTCGGCTTGCAGCATCCCGTCTCCACGGTAACCTGGACCAGAGCTGTCCCCATCCTTGCCCTGGTTTTGCTCATAATAATAATAATAATAATAATAATAATAATAATAATAATTAGGAAGGTTGAGAACCACTGCAATAAACCATGGCTTTCTGTCTCCTTTCTCCATCCCAACCATCACCCTCAGCTTGCAGCATCCCGTCTCCACGGTAACGTGGACCAGAGCTGTCCCCATCATTGCCCTGGTTTTGCTCATAATAATAATAATAATAATAATAATAATAATAATTAGGAAGGTTGAGAACCACTGCAATAAACCATGGCTTTCTGTCTCCTTTCTCCATCCCCACCATCACTCTCGGCTTGCAGCATCCCGTCTCCACGGTAACCTGGACCAGAGCTGTCCCCATCCTTGCCCTGGTTTTGCTCATAATAATAATAATAATAATAATAATAATAATTAGGAAGGTTGAGAACCACTGCAATAAACCATGGCTTTCCGTCTCCTTTCTCCATCCCCACCATCACTCTCGGCTTGCAGCATCCCGTCTCCACGGTAACGTGGACCAGAGCTGTCCCCATCCTTGCCCTGGTTTTGCTCATAATAATAATAATAATAATAATAATAATAATAATAATTAGGAAGGTTGAGAACCACTGCAATAAACCATGGCTTTCCGTCTCCTTTCTCCATCCCCACCATCACTCTCGGCTTGCAGCATCCCGTCTCCACGGTAACGTGGACCAGAGCTGTCCCCATCCTTGCCCTGGTTTTGCTCATAATAATAATAATAATAATAATAATAATAATAATAATAATTAGGAAGGTTGAGAACCACTGCAATAAACCATGGCTTTCCGTCTCCTTTCTCCATCCCCACCATCACTCTCGGCTTGCAGCATCCCGTCTCCACGGTAACGTGGACCAGAGCTGTCCCCATCCTTGCCCTGGTTTTGCTCATAATAATAATAATAATAATAATAATAATAATAATTAGGAAGGTTGAGAACCACTGCAATAAACCATGGCTTTCCGTCTCCTTTCTCCATCCCCACCATCACTCTCGGCTTGCAGCATCCCGTCTCCATGGTAACGTGGACCAGAGCTGTCCCCATCCTTGCCCTGGTTTTGCTCATAATAATAATAATAATAATAATAATAATAATAATAATAATAATTAGGAAGGTTGAGAACCACTGCAATAAACCATGGCTTTCCGTCTCCTTTCTCCATCCCCACCATCACCCTCGGCTTGCAGCATCCCGTCTCCACGGTAACGTGGACCAGAGCTGTCCCCATCATTGCCCAGGGGCCCTGGTTTTGCTCCTGAGGCAGGGATGCCGTCCTGGCCCTTTAAGGGAGGTGCCGGAGATTGGATTTCAGCAGGTGTGGCACCTTACCTGGCTGCCTGAGATGCCACACCTGCAGAATCTCCCTCCTTCCTAACTGTAAAGGCACCTGGCCATGCTCAGTTGTGGTGCCCTCTTACCCTTCTGGATGCTGCCTCTCCTATTCCTCTTCCTCCTCTCCATTTCCTCTCGCCTTCTGCTCTGCCAGGTCCCCCAGTTTAGGAACCCAGTCCTTGTTGCCACAGCAACCTGCAGTTGTGTGTTGCTGCAACACAGCAGCCGCAACCGCCGCAGCCGCCGCCACGGAGACAGGCCTGGCCACAATTAAAGGGGCCGCACAACAGCCAGGGCTGGGTTGGGGGTCTGCAGAAGGCAGGAGGGGTTTCTGCTCAATGGCTCCTTGGCCGCTTTGGCATCGCTTTTCCAAAGGCACATACAAACACGTACACAACTTAGCCACATTCCTTCCAAATCTCACTCCGAAATCCACATTCTCTTTAGGCAGTCTCCTTTTGGAAGCCGGCCAAGTCCTTGTGGCTTTGCCTTCTTCGTTTTCCCATCCTGCTCCTTTCTCTCCCGCATGTGTCTAAACCCTCTATTTTTCTAAAATGCGCCTTGAGCCATGTTTGGAATCTGTCTGGATTGTTAACAGGGGAGAGAGCATACTGTGTACAAAAATGAACACACGGCGCATACGGATATGTCTTGTGTTTTGTCTCTTGGAAGTAAACACAGGCGGGAGCTCAGATTCCTTCTGCAAACAGAGATAAGCAGCTCCAAACACAAACCGGGCCAAATGCCGGGGAACACACAGCGCATGGACTGGAGACTTTCAGCTCAGTGGAAGTCAAGCAACCAGCACTCTCTTTTTTTTTGTTGTTGCTACTTTTTTAAATCTTTTTTTTTTAATTTTATTATTATTATTGTATAATACATAGAAACATACCATCTTTGAAAATAACATTCAAAACACCAGTTTTTTCCCCAATCCCGCCACCAGCACCCCCCCCCCCCCCGGGAACAAATAAATACTTTAGCTGTGTTTATTACAATTGTTCAATCATGAGAATAGTTTTGTTCAACACCGTATATTTATCTTTCCCCTTTATTCTATATATGAGACCCTTCCATTTTGCTTTCCATGTCTTTTTGCTTTGACCCGTCATATAGTAACTTTTCCTTTCGCTAATATAATCTTGAAGAAGGTAATCTGCTAAATATTTGTACCAGGTTTTTGTATCCCATTTCTTGTGGTCTTTCCAGCCCAGGGCCACTGAGGCTTTAATTCCCTCTATCATATGTTTTATTATTTCCCATGATCATCAAGTTTGCAGACGACACCAAATTGGGAGGGAGAGCCAATAGTCCAGAGGACAGGAGCAGAATTCAAAATGATCTTGACAGATTAGAGAGATGAATGGCCAAAACTAACAAAATGAAGTTCAACAGTGACAAATGCAAGATACTCCACTTTGGCAGGAAAAAAACGAAATGCAAAGATACAGAATGGGGACGCCTCGCTCGAGAGCAGTACATGTGAAAAAGATCTTGGAGTCCTCGTGGACAACAAGTTAACATGAGCCAACAATGTGATGTGATGGCAAAAAAGCCAATGGGATTTTGGCCTGCATCAATAGGAGCATAGTGTCTAGATCTAGGATCATGCTACCCCTCTATTCTGCTTTGGTTAGACCACACCTGGAATATTGTGTCCAATTCTGGGCACCACAATTCAAGAGAGATTGACAAGCTGGAATGTGTCCAGAGGAGGGCGACTAAAATGATCAAGGGTCTGGAGAACAAACCCTATGAGGAGCGGCTTAAGGAGCTGGGCATGTTTAGCCTGAAGAAGAGAAGGCTGAGAGGAGATATGATAGCCATGTATAAATATGTGAGAGGAAGCCACAGGGAGGAGGGAGCAAGCTTGTTTTCTGCTTCCTTGGAGACTAGGACGAAATGGAACAATGGCTTCAAACTACAAGAGAGGAGATTCCTGAACATTAGGAAGAACTTCCTGACTGTGAGAGCTTCAGCAGTGGAACTCTCTGCCCCGGAGTGTGGTGGAGGCTCCTTCTTTGGAAGCTTTTAAAGCAGAGGCTGGATGGCCATCTGTCAGGGGTGATTTGAATGCAATATTCCTGCTTCTTGGCAGAATGGGGTTGGACTGGATGGCCCAGGAGGTCTCTTCCAACTCTTTGATTCTATGATTCTATGATTCTATGTTTTATTATTTCCTCACTTTCCTTATATTCCTCTTTATTTTTGAATTTCTGAGTGAAAAATTGGGCCTTATTCCATTCTATCTTGATCCCTAATAGCTCCTCCATTTCTTTCCTGATTATTTCTTGGAACTTTTGGATTTTTTCACATTCCCACCACATGTGGGCATATGTTCCTATTTTACCACAGTTGTGCCAACATAATTTTGGGCACGTTTTTGTGATATGCGCCAGTTGCACAGGAGTTCTGTACCATTTTGTCAATATTTTTCGTTGCATTTCTTTAATCTTTAGGTGTTTTATTTTATTGATTGAATTAATCCAATTGTCTATTTCTCTCTCACTGCAACTTAATTCCTCCTTCCAGACTTCTATTAGGGTAGATTTTGTGTTGTATTGTATTTCGGTGATTGTGTTATATATAAATCCCATGATTCCTTTCTCCCTCTCTACTTTCCATTTTATTATTTTGTCGAGATTTGTTTCTGAGGTTTCCTTATTCTTCAATTCTATTAGCTTTTTAGACAGCCCTCCCCATTGTAACCAATTTCCATGCCCGCATTTATCTTTTATTTCCTCCCATTGAATTACAGTCCCGTCTGGTTTTAGTAAGTCCTCAATCTTTGTTATTCCGTTTTGTTCCAGTTTCTTTAGCATGTTGCGATATAGCTGGGGTTTTCTGTTGTCTAAGGAACCTATTGGGAGCTTGTCTATTTTATTTACTGGGAGTTTATTTTGCCATTTTCCCCAACAAGTCATTGTTAATGACAAGGGGCCTCCTTTTATGTTTTTTAGTTCTTTTCCCCCAATTTTCCCCGTAATGCAAGATCCATATTCCCACCCGTTTGTTAATTTATCTATCTTATCTATCCGAACGTATCTCAGCCTATCAGCCCACCAGGACCCTAAGATCTTCTGGAGGGTCCCTGCTCTCTATCCCACCGGCTTCCCAAGCGCGGCTGGCGGGAACGAGAGACAGGGCCTTTTCTGTGGTGGCCCCTCGGCTTTGGAACACCCTCCCTATAGAGATACGATCTGCCTCTTCGCTGATGGCTTTTCGGAAATCACTGAAAACTTGGTTGTTTAAACAAGCATTCGGTTAGTCTGTTATCACCGAACTTTGCTGACTAAGGACTGGTTAATGATGGGTGACGAATTCTGGATTGTGATTTTATTGATGAGATGCATGGTATGATTATTGGTGGCCCAATAATTTGTATTGTTTATGTACTGCTGTTTTAAATTGTATAGTGTTTTTAACTGCTGTAAACCGCAATGAGTCGCCGTCTTAGGCTGAGATATTAGCGGTATACAAGTGTATAAAATAAATAAATAAATAAATAATTTCTCTAACCTAACCCATCTTTTGGGCTCACCGATAAAGCAACCAGCACTCTCAAGCAACCAGCAAATAAATAAACAAATATTTTAAAAAAACCTTTTCAATACACCATTATATTTTGCATTGTTTGCAATACTTTTGGGGATCACTTCTCATCTGAATCTGCAATATAGTTAATGCACCAGAAGCTCATAAATGGGTAATTATTCTAGATTTCTTCCTCTTCAGGAACAGTTTTGAAGGAGAGGGTTTTTCAACAATGAGCCAGGTGCTCTTGTAGTTTCGAAGGCTTTCATGGCTGGAATCACTGGATTGTTGTAGGTTTTTTCGTATGGCTATGTTCTAGAGCCATTCTCTCCTGACGTTTCGCCTGCATCTATGGCAAGCATCCTCAGAGGTAGTGAGGTCTGTTGGAACTAGGAAAAAGGGTTTATATATCTGTGGAATGACCAGGGTGGGACAAAGGACTCTTGTCTGCTGGAGCTAGGTGAATGTTTCAACTGACCACCTTGATTAGCATTTGATGGCCTGGTAGTGCCTGGAGCAATCTTTTGTTGAGAGGTGATTAGATGTCCAATCAGGGAACATGAAAGGCACGGCAGACTCCTTCAACCAGAGAAGTCAGCCATAGCAGAGCACCTGATGAACCAATCTGGACACAGCATATTATTGGATAACACAGAAGTGCTGGACCACTCTCACAACCACCATGTCACACTACACAGAGAAGCCATTGAAATCCACAAGCATGTGGACAATTTCAACAGAAAGAGGAAACCATGAAAATGAACAAAATCTGGCTACCAGTATTAAAAAAAACTCTAAAATTAGGACAGTAAATAAAGAGGAACACACACACACACACAAATCACCTCTCAACAAATGATTGCCCCAGGCATTGCCAGGCTATCAAATGCTAATCAAGGTGGTCAGTTGAAACATTCACACCTAGCTCCAGCAGACAAGAGTCCTTTGTCCCACCCTGGTCTTTCCACAGATATATAAACCCACTTTCCTACTTCCAACATCTTTAGCCGTTCCATATTCATATTCCAGTTGTATTCATTTGATCACACTGAAATTTCAAATGCCTGCTCAAAGAGCCATGTTTTCACACTTTTTTGAAAAGTCAGGAGGGAGGGAGCCAATGTAATATCCCTGGGCAAAGGGTTCCACAGCTGAGAGCCACCACTGAGAAGGCCCTGTCTCTTGTCACCGTTAGACATGCCTATGAGGCAGGCAGGATTGAGAGCTGATGATCTTAAATGTCTAGAAGGTTCATAGGAGGAGATGCCTTCAGATAGATAAGCTGGACTGGAACCGTTTAGGGCTTGTTTGTAATTGCTGCCTATAGACTTCCGAGCACAAGAGTTGGAAGAGACCTCCTGGGCCATCCAGTCCAACCCCATTCTGCCAAGAAGCAGGAAAATTGCATTCAAATCACCCCTGACAGATGGCCATCCAGCCTCTGCTTAAAAGCCTCCAAAGAAGGAGCCTCCACCACACTCCGGGGCAGAGAGTTCCACTGCTGAACGGCTCTCACAGTCAGGAAGTTCTTCCTCATGTTCAGATGGAATCTCCTCTCTTGTAGTTTGAAGCCATTCTCTTCTTCAGGCTAAAAGGAAGCTTGCTCCTGATATCGAGCTCTTTTTGGGGGTCTCCCAGCGGGAGAGATCCCTGAAGACCGCTAAAGGGGTCCGTTGACCTCGGTGAGCAGCCAGCGAAAGCCAATCCAAAGAACGAAAAATATTAAAAATTAATCTCACCAGAGGCTGAAGAGGTTCAGTGACCGAGGCGTTTATTTCTGCGATTCAGCTGAAAAGGATGCGATTGCAGTGATCATTCACATACAAGCATGATTTTACAGAATTTTCCAAGCATTTTATAGGGTTCAGACAACACAAGTGCACTTTACAGCTTTTGCTACACTGGAAGGAATAGATAGCATTGAGAGGTGGGAATATTGGGACCCAGAGACAGATAATCAGTACTATGAGTATGCGCCCACAACTGAGATTACAACTGCTGGAAATGGAGGGAACGTCCCCGGGGGGGGGGGGGGTGGGGCTGTGGGTGGAGGGGCTGCCATAGCGCCATAGAGGTGGGGACTGGGAGAGGGAGATACGGGGGGAGAGAGAATTCGCATTTATTTGTCGCTTGCTTCGTCGCAACATGCTCGTTGTCTGATGAATCCATCCTGACCGGGGAAAGTCTTCTCATAAGTTTCCCGTAAAAAAAAA
>NW_026847660.1:133947404-133982077 GCF_025583915.1 Anolis sagrei ordinatus | reverse complement strand
ATCCCCATCCGTTCCCCTGTCTCCTCGGTTACGAAGGAGATAACGCCCCTAACTTCCTCGCGCAACGATTACTGGAACGCTAGACGAGGTACAGCCAATAGTGCTCGCACAAAGCTCGGACATAGCGCAAGAAGAACGAGGGGAGAAGGAAGAGTAGCCGTACAAAAGGGACATAGACGAACATAGAGACAAGCGACGCGAGTCATTAAGGTAGAATGGAAACAATGAGCTCGAACCGGCGAAGGCGCAGATCAAGAGACGAGCTCAGAGCATGAAAGGCGCCTAGCATTAGCAGAAAGCACCCTGCATAACAGACGCAGAAATCACGATGAAGAAAGGGCTAGACGAAGAAGGAATTCATTATTGCCATAAAAATGAGAAGAGAAACACAACGCGTCTATGCAAGAACGAGTCGCGGGAGAAGAACTGTAATGACATAACTCTGAAGACGAACAAAGCTAGAAGAGAGACACCAGTGAAGGACTGACAAGGGAGAGGTTACTTATGTAAAAGCTACGAGATGAGAATGTAACGACGTAAGCGTAGGTAGGACACCGATGAGGCAAAGATCGAGCAAACTCGACCGTTCGTGGCGCAAGAGGTGAGTCTTGCGGCTGAAGCTCCGGGCACAGTGGGTACAGATGTACGGGCGCAGGCCGGTGTGGACGGCCTGGTGTCGCACCAAATTGGTCTTGGAGCTGAAGCGCCGGGGGCACTGGGTGCAGGCGTGTGGCCGCAGACCGGTGTGGACGGCTTCGTGGCGGGCCAGGTGGGACTTTCGGCTAAATGCACGGCCACAGAGTGGACAGGCGAAGGGGCGCTGGCCGGCGTGGGATTTGACGTGTGCTACCAAACTGGCCCGGGTTCCAAAGGTGCGGCCGCACTGTGCGCAAGAGAAAGGCCGCTCAGCTGAGTGTTGGTTGCGTCGGTGCCGTTGCAGGTGCCGCTTGTGCGCAAAGCAACGGCCGCATTCGGCGCAGGCAAAGGGCCGCTGCCCGGCATGACCCCCACACTGGTGAGAGGCCAGGCCGGCCCGGTGGGCGAAGCTCCTCTCACAGTGTGGACAAGCATATGGCAGCAGTCCCATGTGTCCGCGCAAGTGCGCTGTAAGGTGACGCTTGTCGCTGAAGCCGCGGCCGCACTCGGCACAGGAAAAGGGCCTCCCCCCCTCAGTGTGCAGCCGCTGGTGGGAGGCCAGGTTCTTCCTCCAGGCGAAGGCCTTCCCACAGTCGGAGCAGAGAAACGGCTTCTCTTCTGGCTGCTGGCAAGCGGTGTCGGGGTCCCCCTCCGGCTCGGTCTTGCTCACGGGTTCCACGCATGGGTTGCCCCCCTCTGCCTGCTCCTGTGCCCCACAGACAGGCCCACAGTGCCCTTGCTCCGGATAAGGGAAACCCATTGCCATGACCTCTCTCTGGATGTTATGTTCAATGCATGGGAGCCTGGCCATCTCCTGCTCAACGGGGGCCTTGAACAGGATGGAGCCCTGGTACATTTCGGGGTGCCCCATGCAGGAGGGCGGGAACGGTACCAGTTCGCTTGGATCTCGGTACAACATGGCTGTCGGGGGCCCCAGCTCGCTGGCTTCCACGGATGGGGGTACTGCTGGTCCCAGTTCAGCGGAGGAAGCCACGGCCTGTCCCTGTTCACCGGGGTGCCCACAGAGACCCACATCTGTCCGGGGCTGGGGATCAGCACTGATGTTCGCTGGGGCTTGCCCTGGTTCCAAGCGGCCCCCCTCCGGCGTGGCCCCCTCCTCGTGTTGGCGCTGGTGGCGCAGCAGGTGCCTCCGGTGCACAAAGCTGCGGGCGCAGAGGGCGCAGGGGTGGGGCCGCTCTCCGGTGTGGGTGAGCTGGTGGCGCACCAGGTGAGTCTTCTTGCGGAAGCTCTTGGTGCAGCGGTCGCAGGGGAAGGGCCGCTCGCCCGTGTGCACCCGCTCGTGGGAGCCAAGGTGGATCTTCTGCGAGAAGCGGCGGCCGCAGTGCGAGCAGGCGAAGGGGCGTTCGCCGGTGTGGATGCGGGCGTGGCGGGTCAGGTGGGCCTTCTTGCCAAAGGCCTTGCCACACTGGGGGCAGGGGAAAGGGCGAGGGCGGGGGTCTCCGTTGTCAACCCCGCCTCCGCCCAGCGGCCCCCCAGGATGCTCGCACTTGGGGCAGGCCAGGGGCTTTTCCTCGCTCAACATCTGCCACTGCTGGAGCGCCAAGCCTGAGAGCTCACCCAGGCCCCCGTTGCCTCGGTATTCTACCCGGGGGCCCTGGCCCTCCGCCTTGCAGACGTTTCCTGGAGGGAGGCCCGAGAAGAGCACCTCCGCGCTCAGGCCGGCCGGCCACTCTGAGTAGTCCTCAGCCTCCACCTTCACTGTCCGGATCAGCCACTCGCCTGCTGGGATGGAGAAGACATGAGAGGCACCAAGTTAGGAGGGGCAGGAGAGAGGCACAAAGCGAGAAGACATACCGAAGAATGAGGGCATCATCATCAGCAGGAGGAGAAAGGTCACCACGCCACCCAGAATGCCCAGGTTTTATGCATTTGCTTATTTGGTTTCTACTTTGCTTTTCTCCCACATGGGACCCAAAGCAGATCAGGCTTTATGTTGAAAGGGCAAAGCTTAGCAGAGTAAGGCCTAAAGATCTTGGAGTCCTCATGGACAACAAGTTAAACATGAGCCAATAGGGCTGTCCAACCACGGAAAAATTTGTTTCTAAATTCGATTCGTTTTTAGGGTTTTTTGCGTTTCGTTATTTAAAAGAATTCCGAAATTTTTCTTTTAAAAAGTTCGATATTTACAAAATTTCGGAAATTAACAATTTCGAAACAATAACGAATCGATTCGTTAATGGCGGACGCGATTGCGCAATTACGCTAAAAAACCCTCCAAATGGGACAGGGGGAACTTCTGAAGCTTCCCTCTCCCTCTGTTGTTGACTGTTGGTGTGATAATTTATTTTTTTATCACTGATAAACAACAACTATAAAACTTGCACCAGACATACGGAAATAATAACGAAATAATAACGAAACAATTTCAAAACAATTACGAAACAATTACGAAACGAATTGGAAAAATTCGTTTAGTTTTTTAGTTGCTCCTGAATGGTTCAATATCGCTTCGTTATAAAAAAAAAGAACGAATTAATAACAAATTATGAAATTAACGAACGAAACCACCCAGCCCTATGAGCCAACAATGTGATGTGGTGTCATGTATCATGTTCTGCAGTTGTTGGTGGTTGGTGGTGGTAGGCCTAGCAGTTGGTGATGGAAGGGTTAATGTAAGTCTATTTATTTATTTTATTTATTTATTTCAGTTACTTCTACCCCGCCCTTTTCACCCCCGAGGGGGGACTCAGGGCGGCTTACAAACGAAGGCACAATTCGATGCCTATGTCAATTATACAAACATACATAAAAGCAATTTAAACAATTAACAAATTAAAATAATCAGTACATAATATAATAGTAAACAATCTCATGCTCAGTGTTCAGAAAGTCACGGCCTGTCCCTAAGTTCTAAAGGGTTGAGTAATCTGTAAGTAAGAGTTCATGGGTAAAAGTAATCAAGGGTGGAGGTATGCAAGAGATAAGCTGCAGCTGGCCATTTCTGGATATAATGAGCTAGCTTTGGGACTGGTCTTTGGGAGAAAAGTTTTGTTTTGGTGGTAGATGCTGCTGGTTTTCCCCCAGGTTTGTGGATTTTCGGTATCCTGACCTGCCTCCTGAACTCTTAGAACCCTGGAACTTTTAATCTCTGGACTGGTTTTGGACTACGGTATAGACCAGGGGTCCTCAAACTAAGGCCCGAGGGGCCGAATATGGCCCTCCAAGGTCATTTACCCAGCCCTCGCTCAGGGTCAACCTAAGTCTGAAACGACTTGAAAGCACACAACAACAACAACAACAATCCTATCTCATCAGCCAAAAGCAGGCCCACACTTCCCATTGAAATACTAATAAGTTTATATTTGTTAAAATTGTTCTTCATTTTAATTATTGTTGTAAGTGTTTTTTGCACTACAAATAAGATATGCGCAGTGTGCATAGGAGTTCATTCATGCTTTTTTCAAATTATAATCCGGCCCTCCAACAGTTTGAGGGACTGTGACCTGGTATAGACTCTTGATCCCTGGACTTTGCTCATTGAACTCTCAGCATTTGACCACTGGACTGGACCCTTTGATGACAGAGTAGCTTTTGCTATCAGTTTTTGTTTATTCTGTGGCGGAGTGCTATCTTTATGTTATATATTTTGGACTATCAAAACAGTCAGAAAGTAAGTACTGTTTTAATTAAACTGTTTGATACAAACTGGGTGTTTGTTTGGTTCATCTCTGCCTGAATAAGGCAGAGTCCTGGCATTGTGACACGTGGCAGCTAAAAAAGCCAATGGGATTTTGGCTTGCATAAAGAGGACTCTATGGTCTAGATTGAGGAAAGTCACGATAGCCCTCTATTCTATTCTGCCTTGGTCAGACCACACCTAGAATCACACTGTGTCCAATTCTGGGCACCGTAATTGAAGGGAAATGTTGACTCTAAGCTGGAATGTGTCTAGATGAAGAGGGTGACTCAAAGGCTCCAGCATCTGGAGAACAAGCCCTATGAGGAACAGCTGAAAGATCTGGGCATGTTTAGCCTGCAGAAGAGAAGGCGGAGAGGAGACATGATGAGGGCTATGTCTAACAAGGTGAGAGGAAGTCATAGGGAGGTGGGCGCAAGCTTCCTTTCTGCTGCCCTGGAGACTAGGACTCAATGGAACAATGGCTTCAAACTACAAGAAAGAAAGGAACATTAGGAAGAACTTCCTCACTGAGAGAGCTGTTCAGCAGAGGAACTCTGCCCTGGAGGGAGTGTGGTGAAGGCTCCTTCTTTGGAGGTTTTGAAGCAGAGACTAGATGGCCATCTGTTGGGAGTGCTTTGAATGTGATTTTCCTGCTTCTTGGTAAAATGGGATTGGACTGGGTGACTCATGAGGTCTCTTCCAACACTTCTAGGATTCTAGTCCTTGGTGAGAGATGCCATCAAAGACCAGGGCCCTCTTTGGGTTGGACTAAGAAGGAAGCATCCCTGGGAACCCCATGGCTGCTGATCAATACAGGATGAGGCCTGATGGACCCTAAGGGTATGATTCAAAGCAAGGGCATCCTTCTATGTTCCCATGGTAAAGGTACCAGGTCCCATCTCTGGCATCTCCCAGCAAGATTAGGAAAGCAACCTAGTGTTTGTTTGGTTCATCTCTACCTGAATAAGGCAGAGTCCTGGCATCATGACACATGGCAGCTAAAAAAGGCAATGGGATTTTGGCTTGCATAAAAACGACTCTATGGTTTAGACTGAGGAAAGTCATGATACCCTCTATTCCAGTGTTTCTCAACCTGGGGGTCGGGACCCCTGTGGGGGTCGCGAGGGTCGCCAAAGACCATCAAGAAACATAGTATTTTCTGTTGGTCATGGGGGTTCTGTGTGGAAAATTTGGTCCAATTCTATCGTTGGTGGGGTTTAGAATTCTATTTTATTGTGGGTGAACTATAAATCCCAACAAATACAACTCTCAAATGGCAATGTCTATTTTCTCCAAACTCTACTAGTGTTCACATTTGGGCATATTGAATATTTGTGCCAAGTTTGATCCGGATCCATCATTGCTCGAGTCCACGGTGTTCTCTGGATGTAGGTGAACTACAACTCCAAAAACTCAAGGTCAGTGTCCACCAGACCTTCCCAGTATTTTCTTTTGGTCATGGGAATTCTGTGTGCCAAGTTTGATTCAATTCCATCATTGGGGAGTTCAGAAGGCACTTTGATTTTAGGTGAACCATAAATCCCAGCAACTCCAGCATTACCAAATGACAAAATCAATCACCCCCAACCCCGCCAGTATTCAAATTTGGGTATATTGGGTATTTGTGCCAGATTTGGTCCAGTGAATGAAAATACATCCTGCATATCAGATATTACATGACTATTCATAACAGTAGCAAAATTACAGTTATGAAGTAGCAACAAAAATAATTTTATGGTTGGGGGTCACCACAACATGAGGAACTGTATAAGGGGTCACGGCATTAGGAAGGTTGAGAACCACTGCTCTATTCTATTCTGCCTTGGTCAGACCAAGCAATGTGATAAATGGTCACTTGACCTGGTGGGCCATCAGCATTGACAATACAAGGCTAGATGGAACAAGGGTCTCACAGCTTCCCGCTCTGCTCCTCCATGCCAGTCCCTCCCCAAATGCCTCAGTCTTTTAGGCAAAGATGAACTGGACACTCCTTACCTGGGCCACTCCTCTCAGGATGCTTTGATTCTCCCACTCCTCGTTGGTCCAGTCCCACTTGTGGGGGCGGGAGTGACAGTGGGGGCGGGTGGCCCTTCTTAGCATCGTTTCCCGTCTCTGGGGCCACCGATCCTGCTCAAGAGAAGGAGGAAAATTACTGGGACAGATAGACATGTCTTCCTAGGAGAGCTCCCAGGGCCTTATACATTGCAGGGTTGTTTCTTTTACCCAAGGTCATGTGAGTCTCTTAGGAAGAAAATCCATTTTAAGCAATGTAATTCAGAATTTCAGATACTGATAATAATTGGGAGACTAACAAGGACAGTACGCAATTGAACAAGCGGGAACAGTTCAGAAAGTTCAAACACTTTGAAACCAAGTGTTTGGTTCCTGCATCTTGATGGGGGATTGGACTGGATGGCCCACCAGATCTCTTCCTACTCAATGAGTCTATGAATGCACATTCGGGGAAAATTAAATTTTAGAAATGCTTTAGGGCAGTGGCTCTCCACCTTCCTAATGCCACGACCCCTTAATACACTTCCTCATGTTATGGTGAGCCCCAACCATAACATTAGTTTCGTTGCTACTTCATAACTGTCATTTTGTTACTGTTGTGGATAGTAATGTAAATATCTGGTATGCAGGATGTATTTTCATACACTGGACCAAATTTGGCACAAAGACCCAATACACCCAAATTTGAATACTGGTGGGATTGGGGAGGGAGTGATTTTGTCATTTGGGAGTTGTAGTTGCTGGGATTTATAGTTCACCTACAATCAAAGAGCATTCTGAACTCCACAGAGGCAGCCCTAGGTACACAGAACTCCCATGACCAAGAGAAAATACTGGAAGGGTTTGGTGGGCATTGGCCTTGAGTTTTGGGAGTTGTAGTTCACCTACATTCAGAGAGCATTGTGAACTCAAACAATTATGGATTTGGACCAAACTCTACACAAATACTCAATATGCCCAAATGTGAACACTAGTAGGGTTTGGGGAAAATACACCTTGACATTTGGGAGTTGTAGTTGCTGGGGTTTATAGTTCACCTACAATCAAAGAGCATTCTGAACCCCTCAACGACTGAATTGGGCCAAACTTCCCACACAGAACCTCCATGACCACAGAAAAAACTGTGTTTTCTTGTGGTCTTTGGTGACCCCTCTGACACCCCTTTGCGACCCCTCCAGGGGTCCCGACCCCCAGGTTGAGAAATACTGCTTTAGGGGCATCTTTCCTCCAAGCAGGGGTTTGGCCTTGATGCCCTTGCAGTCCCTTCCAACTCTGGGATCAAAACCCAGGATTTAAATTGGTACCAGAATGAAAGCAATGCAGCTGTCCCTGTTGAACTTCATTTTGTTACTTTTGGCCATTCATCTCTCTAATCTGTCAAGATCGTTTTGACTCCTGCTCCTACTCCAGAGATGAATGGCCAAAACTAACAAAATGAAGTTCAACAGGGGCAAATACAAGATACTCCACTTAGGCAGAAAAAATGAAATGCAAAGATACAAAATGAGGGACGATGCCAGGCTTGATAGTAGTACGTGTGAAAAAGATCTTGGAGTCCCCATGGACAACAAGTTAAACATGAGCCAACAATGTGATGTGGTGGCAAAAAAAGTCAATAGGATTTTGGCCTCTATAGTGTCTTGATCCAGGGAAGTCCTGTTCCCCATGCGCTATTCCGCTTTGGTTAGACCACACCTGGAATATTGTGTCCAATTCTGGGCACCACAATTGAAGGGAGATGTTGACTCTAAGCTGGAATGTGTCCAGAGGAGGGCGACTCAAATGATCAAGGGTCTGGAGAACAAGCCCTATGAGGAGCGGCTTAAGGAGCTGGGCATGTTTAGCCTGAAGAAGAGAAGGCTGAGAGGAGATATGATGAGGGCCATGTATAAATATGTGAGAGGAAGCCACAGGGAGGAGGGAGCAAGCTTGTTTTCTGCTTCCCTGGAGACTAGGACGCAATGGAACAATGGCTTCAAACTACAAGAGAGGAGATTCCACCTGAACATGAGGAAGAACTTCCTGACTGTGAGAGCTGTTCAGCAGTGGAACTCTCTGCCCCAGAGTGTGGTGGAGGCTCCTTCTTTGGAAGCTTTTAAACAGAGGCTGGATGGCCATCTGTCAGGGGTGATTTGAATGCAATATTCCTTCTTCTTGGCAGAATGGGGTTGGACTGGATGGCCCACCAGGTCTCTTCCAACTCTAGGATTCTATGATTCAATCAAAATTGAGAATTGCCAATAGGGAAATCAAACTGAGGTTTGACTGAACTGATTGAGATTTGGATGATACCTTCTAGTGTCCTCCATCCTCATGGGGGTCCTCCCAAAACATCTCAGGAACAGGGGCAAACCTGTACCTCAACCTAAACAGGGCTTTCTTTGCTGTGGCACCACCATTGTTGACAGCAGCCTTTTTAGAATCCTAAATAGGACCATTTTGGAACCAAGTCTAAAAGGGGATTTTTGTGAAGGCCGTTGAGGCTGCATTCATTTCATACATGGTTTTAAAACAGTTCTAAACTCTTTTAACTGGTCTTATGGGTTTTAGCTTCTCAAATACTCAGATATGCTTTCTCTCTGTTTACATTATCCTTTGCACAATTGTATATATTATATTATTTAGCGTGATGATATTGGGCACTACCACAATGTGGCATAAGCTGAGCATCCCTTATCCGAAATGCTTGGGACCAGAAGTGTTTTGGATGTCAGATTCTGGAATACCTGTATTACCATACAGATCCACCATGAGATAGCTTGGAGATGGGACTCGGGTCTAAATGTAAAATCCATTTTGGCTTTTTACATAAATACCTGCATACAGTACATGGTTTTACTATGCTGTTTTATATTGTTGATTTTGTTATTTCATATTTTGTTATGATGTATTTTGTTATTGTGTTTATTATGTTGTATTATTTTGGGCTTGGCCTCACGTTAGCCATCCCGAGTCCCCTTTGGGGAGATGGTGGCGGGGAATAAATAAAGTGTATTATTATTATTATTATTATTATTATTATTATTATTATTATTATTATTACATAGTCCAAAGGGATTTTAAGTACATCTCTATGAACCCTCACCTAACTGCTAACATCTACCTTGTTAATCTTCTGTTCACCATCTCCCAACAATTTTACTCAAATTTTAAAGAGATTTTAAGAATTTAATGTTTTTAACTATGTGTTTTGCATTACGTCTTGTTTTATGATTTTTACTGAGTTTGTTTATATATTACTGTCATCACTGAATGTTTGCCACTGTGTTTATTTTAATTTTTTTGTACACCGCTCTGAGTCTTTTCAGGCAGATAGGGCAAACTATAAATAAAGTGTCGTTTCGTTTCATTTTAGGCAATATTTTTAAAGATTTGGTGTAGGATGCAAAACTAGTGAACCATCAGAAAACAAAAGTGTCCCCCTCACTGCTACTTATGTGGGATATTTTGCAATATTTCAGATTTTGGAATTCCAGATTATTTTATGAGTAGGAAGAGCCCATCCAAACTTTAAGGCAGGCCTGGGCAAACTTAGGCCCCCCAGGTGTTTTGGACCACAACTCCCATGTCTGCCTTAAGACAATCCCCCTAATTGTTTTTCCCTTCCCTGGATCCCAACCACCCCGTCCAGGCTGGCGAGCCTTTCTGGGTGCGTTGGTCCTCCCAGAGCCTCCTCCTCCTCTCTGACCTGCATTGGCAATCCCTGGAGGCCCCCTTGGGCCGGCATCCCCTTGGCCCTTGGCTGGAAGGAGGCGCCCGTCCTCAATCTGGGCCACCATTTCAGGTTTGGCCACCGGAGATCCTGCAAGAAGAAAAGAGGACACCGTTTGCAAGGCACAATTCCACCCCGGCTGTGATACGCTGCATACCGCAATGTCACTGTGGAAGATATGTCCCACTTCTAAGACAATTCCGACAAAGACATTGAGCATAAAAAAGGAGGTGGAGGAAAGGAATCGATGGGCACCTTCAAGGGAAACTGGTTTATTGTAGCCAGAGTGTTCCTGGAGTTAACTCACTTCTCCTACAAGCAATCACTTGATTTATGGTTGAATGGCCATCTGGCACGAGGGCTTGGATTGTGCCTTCTTCTATGGATTGGATGGCCCTTGGGGTCTCTTCTAACGCTGTCATCCTTTTTTCCCTTTCTACACTGCGCATGCATACATTGCGCCATGTTTCTTCACCAATGACCAGAAGTTTCTTCACCAATGACCAGATCAAATTGCCACCATGTTGAAATGAGCACCTTTTATTACCTCCCCGCCAAAGCAGTGCATATTATTTATTTACAGTATTTATATTCCACCCTTCTAAACCAGCAGGGGACTCAGTGTCAGACTGTAGGATCTATATAGCAATATTAAATAGCCACTCACAAGCCGGTTTTGCTTTGAAATGGATATATTGCTTGTATCTCTGCAGCAAAGAAAGACACTACTGACTTTTTCCCACCACCACTTCCTTTTATACACCTTTCCTGCCCATCTCCCCCTCTTCTCAGTTTCCTTATTAGAACTTGTTGCTTCACAAGTTCCAATACAAGGTTTTCAGCGCCTTCTGCTGGCTTCAAAATGTCACAGAGAGACATGTCACGGAGGGAATTTGTGATGTCTTCATGCCGTCAGAAATTGACTCCTGACACTCAGCGTGGATCACAATGCACATATACATGGTAAACATTCAATGCCATAAGACACCCAACATATATAGACAGACACACAGAGGCTATTTAACTTTCCAGCTTCATGAGGGTATGCTATGAATTCCAGCCACCGGGGGAGCTGTTGCTTCACCATCCACTTGTGACACCAATGGAGTACTTCCTCATTCTTTTGCATGCTGCTGGAGAGTTTTTATGGCATCGTAAATTAGTTAAATTAGCCTCCCCGCATAAGCCGTACCTAAATTTCCTACTTGACAAATGCAACTGTCTTTCGGGCTGCAAAGGTCAACAACAAGCTAGACAAATGGTCAGGAGCTTACTCCAACCCAGGCTGGCTTCGAACTCATGACCTTTTGGTCAGTAGTGATTTTAATGCAGCTGACTCCCAACCAGCTGCGCCACAACCCGGTATTAATCTACTCACATTGCTGTTTTTGAACTGCTAGGTGAGCAGAATCTGGGCTGATGGTTGGGAGCTCACCCCAACCCAGACCTGAACTGTCGACCTTTTAATCGGCAAGATTTTCTGCAGCTGGCTGTGCTAAAGCCCTGCCCATTCTTTTCTTCTTTTCCTATACTGCACATGGATAGATCGCTCCATGTTTCCTCACCAAAGGCCAGAAGTGTCTTTGGTTCCAAAGGCCAACACGTTTGTCAAAAAACCTATCTCTTCTCTGGTATCAGTGGTCAATCAGCTGCTCTGGAGAAGGTGTGTCCAGCTACAGTCCTGGGCAAGGGTAATGCAGCAGAAATAGGCCTCACTGTGACTGGAGATACTTCCTCTCGTTTTGAAATGTCCATTATTCCCTGTTTTATGCCTGACCTGATGTTTGTGAAACAGTCACGCATCGTATAAAACTTTACTGCTCTCCCCATAAACGGCTGTAGATTATTTTATGATTAGCAAGGTACCCATTGATTGGTGAGTCCATGGAAAAAGGGCCTTCTTGGTGACTGCTCTGTGGAACTCCCTCTCACTGGAAACTAGGTGGGTCCCCTCCATGAAGACATTGCACATCAACCTAGTGAAGCCTTTGACTATGCAGTATCTATTTAATGTGTTGTTGAAGGTTTCCACGGCTGGAATCACAGGGTTGCTGTGAGTTTTCTGGGCTGTCTAACCATGTTCCAGAAGCATTCTCTCCTGACGTTCTGCCCACATCTATGGCAGGCATCCTCAGGGGTTGTGAGGTCTAGAAACTAAGCAAGTGAGGTTTATACATCTACTATAGATGTGGGCGAAACATCAGGAGTGAATGCTTCTGGAACATGACCAAACAGCATGGAAAACTCACAGCAACCCAGAGTCTATTGAATTGTCCCTTCCCCTGGGCCATCTGCCTGTCATCTCTGGGAAAAGGACCTGGTGTGAAACTCTGGGTGTCTTTGTAACAGAGGCATTCTTCTTCACATTGAGTTGCCAGGTTAAAATCGAAGAGGGAATTCCAGCAGGTGTTGCTTGTGACCAGGTTGCATGACAAGCCACACCTGCTCAAATGCCTTTGTCTACAACCATAACATGTACATAAAATGCCTTCTCCGGTTTTCGATCTGACCACCTTAATTAACATTGCACCCACTACACCTGATATATCACTCGGTGGTTTGTTTTTGTTCAGTTCAGTCAGGTTCCACGTGGCCCTCCACCCTGTTTTGATCTCCCCTATTTTCTCTATGGAGTCCACCCACTTTGAATCCAGTCCAGAAGACATATCAAATCAACTAGGATCCCAGTCTTTTCCACAGGGACTCAAGATCGGCTAGAAATGGCTACCCAGCCCAGCCGTTGCACAGTCGGACAAAGCGGCCCTGCTTTACCCAGAGCGATGGTGGAGCCGAAGTTCTCCCGCATGGCGTCCGCATGCGCCGCCCAGCCTCTCCACCGTTCGGGGGCCGGGTAGAGAGCCGTGTCTTCGCACCGCACCAGCACCTGCAACACAAAACCTGAGTCAGCACACTACATTCGTGTCATTTCCATGAAACCCAGGTGGGTGTATCGTGGGAGGATTGGGGGCTCAAATAATCCCCCTGAGACCTTAGAGCAGGCATGGGCAAACTTCAGCCCTCTCAGTGTTTTGGACTTCAACTCAAACTTATACTTACTCTTGTTTCCAGATGGAAAATGGCACCTAGACACTGAAAGTGGCTATGAGAGTTTTCTAGCTCTTTGTCATATGTTCTGCAGTTGATGGTGGTTGGTGATGGAAGGGTTAATGTGAGTATTAGTTCTAGAGGGTTTGGTGATCTGTAAGTGGGAGTTCATGGGTGAAAGCAATTAGGGGTGGAGGTGTGCAGGAGATGGGTTGCAGCTGGGTGTTACTGGATTTAAGGAGCTAACCTTGGGACTGATCTTTGGGAGAAAAGTATTTGTTGTATTTTGGTGTGGATGCTGTTGGTTTTTCCCCGGGTCTGTTGTATTTTTTGGTATCCTGATCTGTCTCCTGTAATATTGGAATCCTGGAACCTTTGGATTGGCTTTTGACTATGGTATAGACTCTTGATTCCTGGACTCTGTTATTGAACTCTCATCATTTGACCATTGGACTGGATCCTTTTGACTACGAAGTTATTTTTGCTATCAGTTGTTGTTTATTCTGCAGCTGCGTGCTATCTTTGTATTTTATATTTTGGACTATAAAAACAGCCAGCAAGTAAGTGCTGTTTTAATTAAACCGTTTGTTAAAACTGGGAGTTTGATTCATCTCTACCTAAACAAGGTAGAGCCCTGGCAACGTGACAGCCCGAAATGACCTCTCCAGGGCACGGTAAGTAGTCTTGCCATGTTTATGAGTCTTCCTTGAGAATCGTACCTCTAGGATTCCATTCTAACTGTCATGGCTCCATCCTTTGGATTCCTGGGAATCTGGGAATGGGCTAGTTGTTGATTTTAGCTATTTGTTTTGACAATTCTAGTTGAATTCAACTTTAATGTTGATATATGCTGCGACTGTTCCTCGAGAAGTCAGACATGGCTATGGTGGTCCATCATGTAAATAAATGAATGGCAATGATAATACAATAAATGGGTCCCTGGGAGCAAGCAGGATCGACTGTAACCACTCCATTGTGCAAAATAATTGTGGAAAAAAAGCCCCTCCCCCCGAAAAAGGCCTTCCCATCCTAAAGTGTTTGGCCAATTTTGTTTCAAAGGAATTTCCTGTTTAATTCCCTTTTCCTTATTAAAAAAAAGAGAGATAGTGAGAGAAAATAACAAGGACTGCCTTTGTTTCCCAGGAACATCGGCCAGGCGGGTGACAGGAAAAGAGAGAGAAACTCGGGAGAGAAATAGGTTGCTGTGAGTTTTCCGGGCTATCTGGCTATGTTCAAGAAGCATTCTCTCCTGATGTTTCACCCACATCTATGGCAGGCATCCTCAGAGGTTGTGAGATCTGTTGGAAACTAGGCAAGTGGGGTTTATATATCTGTGGAATGTCCAGGGTGGGAGAAAGAACTCTTGTCTGTTGGAAGCAAGTGTGAATGTTGCCATTGGCCACCTTGATTAGCACTGAATAGCCTTGCAGCTTTAAAGCCTGGCTGCTTCCTGCCTGGAGGAATTCAGGGCAATAAAGCAGCAATAGGAAAGTTTACCAGGCCAATTAGATTTGACGTGGATGACTAGGACGGTTTTAAATGGTGCATTTTAATATTTTGATAAATGTTTTTAATGTTTATATATGTATATAAGAATTTGTGTCCCAGCATTGAATGTATATGTATATGCTGTGCTCCGCCCTGAGTCCCCTTTGGGGTGAGAAGGGCAGAATATAAAGGTTTTAAATAATAATAATAATAATAATAATAATAATAATAATAATAGTCTGTTGGAGGCAAGTGTGAATGTTGCCATTGGCCACCTTGATTAGCACTGAATAGCCTTGCAGCTTTAAAGCCTGGCTGCTTCCTGCCTGGAGGAATTCAGGGCAATAAAGCAGCAATAGGAAAGTTTACCAGGCCAATTAGATTTGACGTGGATGACTAGGACGGTTTTAAATGGTGCATTTTAATATTTTGATAAATGTTTTTAATGTTTATATATGTATATAAGAATTTGTGTCCTGGCATTGAATGTTTGCCGTATATATACAATGCTCCACCCTGAGTCCCCTTCGGGGTGAGAAGGGCGGAATATAAAGGTTTTATAATAATAATAATAATAATTGTCTGTTGGAGGCAAGTTGCGATTGTTTGATTTTGTGTGGTTTTTTATTCCTGGTATGTTTGGTATTTTAAGCTTTTTTGTGTTTGTTTTGTTTAGTTTTGTATCGTTGATTTTTTGTGGTGATGGATGCATGAATATGTGTGTTGAGTGAAAATGTAATAGTGTTTTATTGAGTTTTTGTGTTGATGAGGTTTTAGTTTTAGTATTTTTGAGGGTAGTAGTGGTTTTGGAATGGTCTGTTGTTAAGTTGTGATTTTGTAGTGGTGTTTGTTTGAGTTGAGGTCTTTTTGTGTTTTGAGTTTAGTTTTTATTTTTGGTTTTTAGTTGAGTGTTGTTATAGTTGTTTCGTTTTTATTCAGTATTGTTTTGGTTTTTGTTTTAGGTTTTCTTTGTTTTTTAGTTTTTTCGAGATGGGAGTTGTATGTATAGATGGAGTGTTTTATGGGTCTTTAATGTTTATGTATGTATGTGAATTTGTGTCCCAGCATTGAATGTATATGTATATGCTGTGCTCCGCCCTGAGTCCCCTTTGGGGTGAGAAGGGCAGAATATAAAGGTTTTAAATAATAATAATAATAATAATAATAATAATAATAATAATAGTCTGTTGGAGGCAAGTGTGAATGTTGCCATCGGCCACCTTAATTAGCACTGAATAGCTTTGCACCTTTAAAGACTGGCTGCTTCCTGCCTGGGGGAATCCTTTGTTGGGAGGAGCCAGGCTTTGAAAAAGCTATTCAATGCTAATCAATAGGCCTGTTTGATCAAGAAAAAATTTGTTTCTAAAATCGATTTGTAATTGGGGTGTTTTTTTGTTTCGATATTTAAAATAATTACAAAACTTTCCAAAAAAAAGTTTCGGTATTTACGAAATTTCGTAAATATTAACAAAACATTTTGTAAAGATGGGGCCTTTTTTTTTTTCAATATTTTTAAAATATTTTTTAAATTTAATTATTAAATAATTTAGTAGAATAGGGAGGAGAAATTAAGGGAAGGCAGGCACTCACTCTGGCGGGCCCTCTCGCTCGCCGCTCGCCCTCTCGCTCGCCGCTCGCCCTCTCACTCGCCCTCTCGCTCGCCTCGCTCGCCCTCTCGCTCGCCGCTCGCCCTCTCGCTCCCCTCTCGCTCGCCGTTCGTAGATAGGGAGGAGAAATTATTATTGAGGGAAGGCAGGCACTCACTCTGGCGGGCCCTCTCGCTCGCCGCTCGCTCGCCACTCGCCCTCTCGCTCGCCGCTCGCCCTCTCGCTCGCTGCTCGCCCTCTCGCTCGCCCTCTCGCCCTCTCGCTAGGATGGGTTCCTTCCAGGCTCGCTCGCCCTCTCGCTCGCCTCGCCCTCTCGCTCGCCCTCTCACTCGCCCTCTCGCTCGCCCTCCGCCCTCTCGCTCGCCGCTCGCCCTCTCGCTCGCCCTCTCGCTCGCTTGCTCAGCCGGCGCGGAGAGAGGAGAGCTCCCAGCAAGCCAGGCGGCCATCTTACGTATTTCCGAAATGGACGGAAATACAAAATTTTTTGGCGCCTGCCGTTTCGATATTTAAAAACCCTTCTGGGTTTGAAAATATGTTTTGTTATTGTTTTGTATATGCAAAAATTAACGAATGTTTAACGAATTAACGAACGAAACCGCACAGGCCTACTAATCAAGGTGGCCAATGGCAACACTCACACTTGCCTCCAACAGACAAGAGTTCTTTCTCCCACCCTGGACATTACCCCACAAATATATATGTATAAACCCCACTTGCCTCGTTTCCAACAGACCTCACACTTCTGAGGATGCCTGCCATAGATGTGGGTGAAACGTCAGGAGAGAATGCCTCTAGAACATGGCCAGGCAGGCCAGAAAACTCACAACAACCCAATGATTCTGACCATGAAAGCATTCAACAACTCAGGGGAGAAATGTTTGCGCTGTGCAAAATGGGCCCAACCACATCTAAGGAAACCCTTGGAACAGTACAGAGTTGCTGTACGTCCATACATGCAGAGGATCTTTCCCCTAAATGCTGTAGGTTATAACTGTCCCAAAAGGTGCACATCTGCCTGGGGGATTATGGGAATGGCAGTCCAAAGAGAAGACCCTTCCCCAATCAATCCTCAAAGCTCTGCCAAGGAATCCCAGGCACCGGAGGCTCTATTTCAAAGGAAAGATCCATCAAAAGCGCCTCTGAGGCTCCCCGCCCTAAGGGAACGCCATAAAATTCTGTGTTGATCATAAGGCTTTCATGGGTTGGAATGTGAACGTGGCGAAGAAGTGAGTGAGCGACCAGAAAGGAAATGCAATGCAAACCCTGCCTGCCTCCCTGGCCCTCCTTCTCTCCTCTCTCTGTCTCACCATTGCAGGAATACATGCAGCCTTGACCCCACTTGAACTCATGGGCCTCATTGATATGTTGTATCTCGTAATGCATATTTATATCCCGCTTCCCTTCTCCCAAAAGAAGGCACAAAGCATCTCATACCAAAGACAAAAAGAATGCAATATGTAAAATTAAATATGGGACTTCACTGGCCTTGGGCCAACTTTGGCCCTCCAGGTGGGGTTGGGGGCTTCTGGGAGCTGTAGTGAGCTGTTAGGAATTGTGTGACTTGAAGTACAAAATATATTATTATTATTGTTATTATTATCATCATTTGGTTGGGCTTGATGGCTTTTGGTGTTCCCTTCCAACTCTAGGATTCTATGAACTCGCAGGATTCCCAAGTGGTGCCAATCTGCATTAATTAAGATGCACCCCAAGTCTATCTTCTCTTTGGGCCCCTGAGGTATGCGATCCTATCTACTGTAAGGAGAGTTGTTCAGCAGTGGAACTCTCTGCCTCAAAGTCTTGGCCTTAAGGTGGAGGATCCTTAAGCAGAGGCTGGGTGTCCCATCTGTCAGTGATGCTTTGATTGTGCTTTTCCTATGGCAGAAAGGGGTTGGCTAGATTGCCTTTAGAGGTCCCTTCCAACTCTATGTCTCTATTCTTATTCTTGTTGTTGCTATTATCATCATCATGTTGGTGATGCTTTGATTGAGCTTTTCCTGCATGGCAGAAGTTGATCGGACTAGATTGTCTTTAGAGGTCTCTTCGTAGAGGTCTCTTCCAACTCTATGCTTCTATTATTATTATTATTATTATTATTATTATTATTATTGTCATTATTATCATCATGTTGGTGATGTTTTGGTTGTGCTTTTCCTGCATGGCAGAAGAGGGTTGGACTATGCTTCTAATATTTTTATTGATATTATTATTACTATTATTATCATCATGTTGGTGATGCTTTGATTGTGTTTTTCCTGCTTGATAGAAGGGGGTTGAGTAGATTGCTTTTAGAGGTCTCTTCCAACTCTATGCTTCTATTATTATTATTATTGTCATTATTATTATCATCATCATGTCGGTGATGTTTTGGTTGTGCTTTCTCTGCATGGCAGAAGGGGGTTGGACTAGATTGTCTTTAGGGGTCTCTTCCAACTCTTATGCTTCTAATATTTTTATTGTTATTATTACTATTACTATTATTATCATCATGTCAGTGATGCTCTGATTGTGCTTTCCCTGCATGGCAGAAGGGGGTTGGATTAGATTATCTTTAGGGCTCTCTCCCAACTGTATGCCTCCATTATTATTCTGGCCCAACTTATCTATCCGAACGTATCTCAGCCTATCAGCCCACCAGGACCCTAAGATCTTCTGGAGAGTCCCTTCTCTCTATCCCTCCAGCTTCAGAAGTGCGGCTGGCGGGAACGAGAGACAGGGCCTTCTCTGTGGTGGCCCCCCGGCTTTGGAACACCCTCCCTATAGAGGTACGATCAGCCTCTTCGCTGATGGTGTTTAGGAAGAGACTGAAAACATGGTTGTTTAAACAAGCATTCGGCTAATCTGTGGCACTCGAACTCTGGTGACTAAGGACAGGAATATGGACAACGAATTCTGGATTATGATTTCAGCTTGAGATATATGGGATTATTATTGGTGGCCCAATAATTTGTTATTGTATGCGTATATGTTTTAAATTGGAGATTGTTTTTAATTTGCTGTAAACCGCAATGAGTCGCCGACCCAGGCTGAGATATTAGCGGTATACAAGTGTATCAAATAAATTATTATGACCCTGGCACCCTGGGGCTGGTCTGGATGGCCTTTGGGGCTCCCTTCCAAGTCCCAGGATTCCCAAGTGGTGTCTATCTGCTTTCCTGAAGAGCTGGGCCAGGGCCTCTCTCTCTTTCTCCCCTTGGGCCGTGCTCTCCCCCTGGGCATGGCTTTGTTTTGAGGCCTGGGCTCTTGTGGACTGGATGGCCGGCCTTGGGGGCTCCTTTCATTTCCGGGGACCCCCCAATAAGGAGTGATGGCGGGCCTTGTGTGGGGGGGGGGAGAGGCCTAAGGATTGGCAGGCCTTCCTCCCTCCCTTCCCTGCCCTCTATGCCTCTATTATTATTCTTCATATTGTTGTTATTGTTATTATTATTACTATTATTATCATGATGTCGGTGATGCTCTGATTGTGCTTTCCTTGCATGGCAGAAGGGGGTCGGACTAGATGGCCTTTAGGGCTCTCTCCCAACTGTATGCCTCTATTGTTATGACCCTGGCACCCTGGGGCTGGTCTGGATGGCCTTTGGGGCTCCCTTCCAAGTCCCAGGATTCCCAAGTGGTGTCTATCTGCTTTCCTGAAGAGGGGGGCCAGGGCCTCTCTCTCTCTCTCTCTAATCTCCCCTTTGGGTGTCCCTTGTGTCTTGCTCTCCTCTCTCCCCCTGGGCATGGCTTTGTTTTGAGGCCTGGGCTCTTGTGGACTGGGTGGCCGGCCTTGGGGGCTCCTTTCATTTCCGGGGACCCCCCAATAAGGAGTGATGGCGGGCCTTTGGGGGGGGGGAGAGGCCTAAGGATTGGCAGGCCTTCCTCCCTCCCTTCCCTGCCCTCTATGCCTCTATTATTATTCTTCATATTGTTGTTGTTGTTATTATTATTACTATTATTATCATGATGTCGGTGATGCTCTGATTGTGCTTTCCTTGCATGGCAGAAGGGGGTCGGACTAGATGGCCTTTAGGGCTCTCTCCCAACTGTATGCCTCTATTGTTATGACCCTGGCACCCTGGGGCTGGTCTGGATGTCCTTTGGGGCTCCCTCCCAAGCCTAGGAGGGTGTGAATTCCCAAGATGAGCCTATCTGCTTTCCTTCCTGAAGAGGGGGCCTGGGCCTCTCTCTCTCTAATCTCCCCTTTGGGTGTCCCTTGTGTCTTGCTCTCCTCTCTCCCCCTGGGCATGGCTTTGTTTTGAGGCCTGGGCTCTTGTGGACTGGGTGGCCGGCCTTGGGGGCTCCTTTCATTTCCGGGGACCCCCCAATAAGGAGTGATGGCGGGCCTTTGGGGGGGGGGAGAGGCCTAAGGATTGGCAGGCCTTCCTCCCTCCCTTCCCTGCCCTCTATGCCTCTATTATTATTCTTCATATTGTTGTTATTGTTATTACTATTACTATTATTATCATGATGTCGGTGATGCTCTGATTGTGCTTTCCTTGCATGGCAGAAGGGGGTCGGACTAGATGGCCTTTAGGGCTCTCTCCCAACTGTATGCCTCTATTGTTATGGCCCTGGCACCCTGGGGCTGGTCTGGATGGCCTTTGGGGCTCCCTCCCAAGTCCCAGGATTCCCAAGTGGTGTCTATCTGCTTTCCTGAAGAGGGGGGCCAGGGCCTCTCTCTCTCTCTCTCTAATCTCCCCTTTGGGTGTCCCTTGTGTCTTGCTCTCCTCTCTCCCCCTGGGCATGGCTTTGTTTTGAGGCCTGGGCTCTTGTGGACTGGGTGGCCGGCCTTGGGGGCTCCTTTCATTTCCGGGGACCCCCCAATAAGGAGTGATGGCGGGCCTTTGGGGGGGGGGAGAGGCCTAAGGATTGGCAGGCCTTCCTCCCTCCCTTCCCTGCCCTCTATGCCTCTATTATTATTCTTCATATTGTTGTTATTGTTATTACTATTACTATTATTATCATGATGTCGGTGATGCTCTGATTGTGCTTTCCTTGCATGGCAGAAGGGGGTCGGACTAGATGGCCTTTAGGGCTCTCTCCCAACTGTATGCCTCTATTGTTATGACCCTGGCACCCTGGGGCTGGTCTGGATGTCCTTTGGGGCTCCCTCCCAAGCCTAGGAGGGTGTGAACTCCCAAGATTCCCAAGTGGAGCCTATCTGCTTTCCTTCCTGAAGAGGGGGGCCAGGGCCTCTCTCTCTCTCTAATCTCCCCTTTGGGTGTCCCTTGTGTCTTGCTCTCCTCTCTCCCCCTGGGCATGGCTTTGTTTTGAGGCCTGGGCTCTTGTGGACTGGGTGGCCGGCCTTGGGGGCTCCTTTCATTTCCGGGGACCCCCCAATAAGGAGTGATGGCGGGCCTTGGGGGGGGGGGAGAGGCCTAAGGATTGGCAGGCCTTCCTCCCTCCCTTCCCTGCCCTCTATGCCTCTATTATTATTCTTCATATTGTTGTTATTGTTATTATTATTACTATTATTATCATGATGTCGGTGATGCTCTGATTGTGCTTTCCTTGCATGGCAGAAGGGGGTCGGACTAGATGGCCTTTAGGGCTCTCTCCCAACTGTATGCCTCTATTGTTATGACCCTGGCACCCTGGGGCTGGTCTGGATGGCCTTTGGGGCTCCCTTCCAAGTCCCAGGATTCCCAAGTGGTGTCTATCTGCTTTCCTGAAGAGGGGGGCCAGGGCCTCTCTCTCTCTCTCTCTCTCTAATCTCCCCTTTGGGTGTCCCTTGTGTCTTGCTCTCCTCTCTCCCCCTGGGCATGGCTTTGTTTTGAGGCCTGGGCTCTTGTGGACTGGGTGGCCGGCCTTGGGGGCTCCTTTCATTTCCGGGGACCCCCCAATAAGGAGTGATGGCGGGCCTTTGGGGGGGGGGAGAGGCCTAAGGATTGGCAGGCCTTCCTCCCTCCCTTCCCTGCCCTCTATGCCTCTATTATTATTCTTCATATTGTTGTTATTGTTATTACTATTACTATTATTATCATGATGTCGGTGATGCTCTGATTGTGCTTTCCTTGCATGGCAGAAGGGGGTCGGACTAGATGGCCTTTAGGGCTCTCTCCCAACTGTATGCCTCTATTGTTATGACCCTGGCACCCTGGGGCTGGTCTGGATGGCCTTTGGGGCTCCCTCCCAAGCCTAGGAGGGTGTGAACTCCCAAGATTCCCAAGTGGAGCCTATCTGCTTTCCTTCCTGAAGAGGGGGGCCAGGGCCTCTCTCTCTCTCTAATCTCCCCTTTGGGTGTCCCTTGTGTCTTGCTCTCCTCTAAGGATTGGCAGGCCTTCCTCCCTCCCTTCCCTGCCCTCTATGCCTCTATTATTATTCTTCATATTGTTGTTATTGTTATTACTATTACTATTATTATCATGATGTCGGTGATGCTCTGATTGTGCTTTCCTTGCATGGCAGAAGGGGGTTGGACTGGGTGTCCTTTGGAGGTTCCTTCCAACTCTATGCTTCTATTACTACTACTACTACTACTCTTACTATTATTACCATCAGAGGCTGGGTGTCCATCTGTTGGTGATGCTTTGATTGTGTTTTTTCTGCATTGCTGAAGGGGATTGACTAAAGGTCTCTTCCAACTCTATGGTTCTATTATTATTATTATTATTATTATTATTATTTATGATGTCAGTGATGCTTTGGTTGTGCTTTCCCTGCTTGACAGAAGGGGTTGGACTAGATGGCCTTGAGGGCTCTCTCCCAACTCTATGCTTCTATTATTATCCTTCATATTATTACTGTTGTTATTATTTATTGTTGTCATCATGATGTCGGTGATGCTTTGGTTGTGCTTTCCCTGCATGGCAGAAGGGGGTCGGATTAGATTATCTTTAGGGCTCTCTCCCAACTGTATGCCTCCATTATTATGACCCTGGCACCCTGGGGCTGGTCTGGATGGCCTTTGGGGCTCCCTTCCAAGTCCCAGGATTCCCAAGTGGTGTCTATCTGCTTTCCTGAAGAGGGGGGCCAGGGCCTCTCTCTCTCTCTCTCTAATCTCCCCTTTGGGTGTCCCTTGTGTCTTGCTCTCCTCTCTCCCCCTGGGCATGGCTTTGTTTTGAGGCCTGGGCTCTTGTGGACTGGGTGGCCGGCCTTGGGGGCTCCTTTCATTTCCGGGGACCCCCCAATAAGGAGTGATGGCGGGCCTGTGGGGGAGGGAGGGAGAGGCCTAAGGATTGGCAGGCCTGCCTCCCTCCCCACTTCCCTGCCCTCCCCGCCCCTGCCCTTCCTTACCTGGGGGGAGTGGGCGCCGACGGCGGCCATCCGTGGAGCCGGGCCCCGATCCCGCTGCAGACTCCTCCTCCGGGAATTGGGGGGGTGCGCCCCCTTCTCTCCCCCCAACCGCCAAGAGAGAGAGAGAGAGAGAGAAGAAGCGGGAAAAGGAAGGCAGGCAGGAAAGCGCGGGATCGGGGCTGCCTTGCCCTTCCCTCCCTCCCTCTCTTCCGCCTCCGGGCCCCACCGCGGAAGGAAAGGAAACAGAGAGAGAGAGAGAGAGAAGCCACGCGGAGGACTACATCTCCCAGCACGCCCCGCGGCACGACGTTTGCCCCTGCTCCCGAGGGCGAGGGGTTAGTTAGGCGGTGGGCGGGCGAACCTCCCTGGCGCGCGCCCCCTGGGGGCACCAAGCCGCGCTGCAGGCGGCCCTCCAACCTCACCAGCTAGGCCTGGGTGGGTCACAACAACGCCAAAATTTGTTTCTAAAATCGATTTGTATTTGGGGTTTTTTTTTTTTTTTGTTTCGATATTTAAAATAATTACAAAATTTTATTTATTTATTTATTTATTTGGAGCATTTATTAACCGCCATTCTCAGCCCACTCGGGCGACTCACGGCGGTGTACAGTACAAAAGGCAATTCACACAAAGACAAGTACAACAGCATATTAACCATACAACAATACAACAGTTAAAATTACACTAACTAATCCGCTTCGTCTCGTAATAGAATCGTGACCAATCTCGTATTCCTTGTACCATTCCAGTCGTCTTTACCACATTACTATAGCACTTAATTAAATGCCCTCTCGAACAGCCACGTCTTTGAGGCTTTTTCGGAAGGACAAAAGAGAGGGCGCCTGTCTAATGTCAACAGGAAGGTCGTTCCACAGCCGGGGGGCCACCACCGAGAAGGCCCTCTCTCGTCCCCGCCAGGCGTGCCTGTGAGGCAGGCGGGATCGAGAGAAGGGCCTCCCCAGACGATCTCAAGGTCCTCGTGGGCTCATAGGCCAAGATGCGGTCTGAATTTTCCCTTAAAAAAGTTTGGTATTTACGAAATTTCGTTAATATTTACAAAACATTTTGTAAAGATGGCGCCTTTTTTTTCAATATTTTTTCAATATTTTTTTAATTTAATTATTAATTTAGTAGAATAGGGAGGAGAAATTATTATTAAGGAGGGAAGGCAGGCACTCACTCTTGCGGGCCCTCAAGCGCTGCCGCCGAGTCGGGCCCGGCTCCTCCGAAGCAATGCGAAATTGGGAGAAGGGCTCCCCAAAGGCCATCTAGCCCAGCCCTCCGCTAAGGAATTGGGGGCCCTCAAGCGCTGCCGCCGAGTTGGGCCCGGCTCCTCCGAAGCAATGCGAAATTGGGAGAAGGGCTCCCCAAAGGCCATCTAGCCCAGCCCTCCGCTAAGGAATTGGGAGAACGAAGCACAGCCCTCCGCTAAGGAATTGGGAGAACGAAGCACAGCCCTCCGCTAAGGAATTGGGAGAACGAAGCACAGCCCTCCGCTAAGGAATTGGGAGAACGAAGCACAGCCCTCCGCTAAGGAATTGGGAGAACGAAGCACAGCCCTCCGCTAAGGAATTGGGAGAACGAAGCACAGCCCTCCGCTAAGGAATTGGGAGAACGAAGCACAGCCCTCCACTAAGGAATTGGGAGAACGAAGCACAGCCCTCCGCTAAGGAATTGGGAGAACGAAGCACAGCCCTCCGCTAAGGAATTGGGAGAACGAAGCACAGCCCTCCGCTAAGGAATTGGGAGAACGAAGCACAGCCCTCCGCTAAGGAATTGGGAGAACGAAGCACAGCCCTCCACTAAGGAATTGGGAGAACGAAGCACAGCCCTCCGCTAAGGAATTGGGAGAACGAAGCACAGCCCTCCGCTAAGGAATTGGGAGAACGAAGCACAGCCCTCCGCTAAGGAATTGGGAGAACGAAGCACAGCCCTCCGCTAAGGAATTGGGAGAACGAAGCACAGCCCTCCGCTAAGGAATTGGGAGAACGAAGCACAGCCCTCCGCTAAGGAATTGGGAGAACGAAGCACACCCACCGCAAAGGTGAGGAAGGAGGGACGGGCCGCCTTCCCGCTGAGGGTCGCTCGCCCTCTCGCTCGCTTGCTCAGCCGGCGCCTTCCCCGCCCTCTCCTCCTCCTCCTCCTCCTCCTCTTTCAGGCTCTGACTGGCTAAGGAGAGGAGAGAGAGGAGAGCTCCCAGCAAGCATCTAGCCAAGCCATCTTACGTATTTCCGAAATGGACGGAAATACAAAATTTTTTGGCGCATGCCGTTTCGATATTTAAAAACACTTCCGGGTTTAAAAATAAGTTTTGTAATCGTTTTGTAATTGCTAAAATTAACGAATATTTAACGAATTACAAAATTAACGAGCGAAACCGCCCAGGCCTAGTTACTAGGTATGGCAGCGTCTAGGCTTGGTTTTTTCAAGAGAGTGACCACTGCTTTTTTAAGGCGGTATTGCACCACCTGACATCTGGGAAGTAGCAGCCAATAGTGAAAGGACCAAGGCAGAGACATCTCCAGCTCATCCCGTTTGGGTATCAGCCAGCACGTCAACCACTTAAATCTAGAAATAGTTTTCTAAGATCTACAGAGACACTCGCTGGAACACCTCAGCAAGCGAGAGTCCAAAAGTGGCAGGCTCAAACCCAGAACCTCAACCAATGGATGATATCAAATGAGAGACTCCCCCCTGGGCACACAGAAGACTGGGCGACTTGGAAGGCGCTGAACAGACTGCGCTCTGGCACCATGAGATGCAGAGCCAACCTCAAGAAATGGGGCCACAAAGTGGAATCCTCGACATGCGAGTGTGGAGAAGAGCAAACCACTGACCACCTGCTGCAATGCAACCTGAGCCCTGCCACATGCACAATGGAGGACCTTCTTGCGGCAACACCAGAGGCACTCCAAGTGGCCAGATACTGGTCAAAGGACATTTAATAGAATACCAAGTCTGCAAACTTTGTGTTTTGTTTGTTTGTTTGTTTTTAATGTGTTCTGACACGACAAATAAAAATACCGGCTTTTCTCACCAATTTATTTATTTACTACAGGGGTCCTCAAACCAAGGCCCAGGGGCCGGATGCGGCCCTCCAAGGTCGTTTACCCGGCCCTCGCTCAGGGTCCACCTCAGTCTGAAACGACTTGAAAGCACACAACAACAACAACAATCCTATCTCATCAGCCAAAAGCAGCCCACACTTCCCATTGAAATACTAATAAGTTTATATTTGTTAAAATCGTTCTTCATTTTAATTATTGTTTTTAAAGTGTTTTTGCACTACAAATAAGATATGTGCAGTGTGCATAGGAATTCATTCATTTTTTTCATATTGTAATCCGGCCCTCCAACACTTTGAGGGACTGTGACCTGGCCCTCTGTTTATACAGTTTGTGGACCCTTGATTTACTAGCTGTATTCTCGAAGGCTTTCGTGGCCAGAATCACTGAGTTGTTGTAGGTTTCTCTGGGCTCTATGGTCATGGTCTGGAGGCATTCAGTGCCTCGAGGCCGTGACTGGGTGGCTGCATGCCAGCAGGTTGAGGGGGAATCCAGCAAAGACGGAGATCCTATGGCTACGTTGACCAGGCAGTGGGGACATCCAGCTGCCTACCCTGGATGGCATGGCGCTATGCCCATCATCATTGGTAAAGAGTCTGGGAGTCCTTTTGGACCCTCTGCTGATGAGGGATGCCCAGATCTCCCACTGCCATGAGCAGAACCGCCTTCTTTCACCTGCGGCAGGCTAGACGGCTGGCCCCCTCCCTGTCCAGGGACGACCTTGCTACGGTGATCCAGGCCACGGTCATCTCAAGACTGGACTACTGTAACACCCTCTACATTGGCCTTCCTCTGTCGGTGATCCGGAAGCTCAAGTTGGTACAAAATGCAGCTGCTCAACTCACCCCTGACAAGCCTCTGTTTAAAAGCTTCCAAAGAAGGAGCCTCCACCACACTCCGGGGCAGAGAGTTCCACTGCTGAACGGCTCTCACAGTCAGGAAGTTCTTCCTCATGTTCAGATGGAATCTCCTCTCTTGTAGTTTGAAGCCATGGCTCCATTGCGTCCTAGTCTCCAGGGAAGCGGAAAGGAAGCTTGCTCCCTCCTCCTCCCTGTGGCTTCCTCTCACATATTTATACATGGCTCTCTGTCTCCTCTCAGCCTTCTCTTCTTCAGACTAAACATGCCCAGCTCCTTAAGCCGCTCTTCATAGGGCTTGTTCTCCAGACCCTTGATCATTTGGATCGCCCTCCTCTGGACACATTCCAGCTTGTCAACATCTCTCTAAAAGTAGTGCCCAGAATTGGACACAAGATTCAGGAGTGGTCTAACCAAAGCAGAATAGAGTATGGGTGGCAATAGGATAGACACTATGCTCCTATTGATGCAGGCCAAAATCCCATTGGCTTTTTTTGCCACCACATCACAGTGTATGCCACATCCTCCCAGCCTCAGAAGAAGGAACACAGCCATCATTTTCTGAAAACAGGGCTGATGGTTTGTTCTGACTCCCACGTCAACGGAATGCTTCCTAGGTTCACTTTACCTCAATTCCAGTCCCATCCCTCCCATTGTTCATGTCATTTAATTAAGTTCCTTTCTCCCAGACACCCTCATCCGAACAGAAAATGGGATTAGCATGAAGTGGAATGGAATCTCTTTGTACAATCCCCATGGGAATGCCGCATGGGGGGAAAAGAGTGTTTGTTTTGCACCCAGACTGAGCAGCAATATTTTATGGGGATGGGGAGGGGCAGAGTCTGGTCCTTGCTGGGGCTTGGGATGCTTTGCAAAGAGGATCCGGAGACCAGGAACTGAGGATAAGCCCACATCCGCATCTGGGACACAGAAGAATGATGGAGACGCCGAGGGGGTCGGCCAAACACAAAGGAGGAGGCTGGGATAGCAACTCGGAGCCACATCCTAGTTACACACAAAACTTCCCTGGCCCTCTGTCCTGCTGCCTCTAATGACTTCCCTCCCGGGAGCCAGCTTTCCAAACCTGAAATAGGAGATGAGAAACAGTGGGGAAGGAGCATGTTGGCATGGCAGTGCCATCCCTCCAGTTTGGAGTGTGAACCTTTGAAGACCTCTCCAAGGTGCTGAACCTCTTTGGCATTGCAGAGTGGCCCTGTTCCTGACATCTCCATGCTAAGAGTTGCGGAATGCTTTCCCCATTTCCTTGTCTGTCCAGCTCTGGGTCTGTCTGCAAACCAGGCCTCCCAAGGCGCGGGTTGCTGCTGGACATTGACCCACCCCTCCCTGATTTAAGATAACCCTCACTGATGGGAAATGGGGGCAGCAGGCAGCCCAAGGCAAGGCAAACACCCTAGCACAGTGTTTCTCAACCTTCTTAATTCGGCGACCCCTTAATCCAGTTCCTCATGTTGTGGTGACCCCCCAACCATAACATTATTTTTGTTGCTACTTCATAACCATAATTTGGTTACTGTTACGTATTGTAATGTAAATATCTGATATGCAGGACAGATTTTCATTCACTGGACCAAATTTGGCACAAATACCCAATAAGCCCAAATTTGAATACTGGTGGGGTTGGAGAGGGGGGATTGATTTTGTCATTTGAGAGTTGTAGTTGCTGGGATTTCTAGTTTACCTACAATCAAATAATAATCTGAACCCCACCAAGGACGGAATTGGGCCAAACTTGGCACACAGAACTTCCATGACCAACAGAAAATACTGGAAGGGTTTGGTGGGCATTGATCTTGAGTTTTGGAGTTGTAGTTCACTTACACCCAGAGAGCACTGTAGACTCAAACAATGATGGATCTGGACCAAACTTGGCACTCACAACTCCCGAACACTGCTGGAGTTTGGGAAAATAGACCTTGACATTTGGAGAGTTGTAGTTGCTTGGATTTATAGTTCACCTACAATCAAAGAGCATTCTGAATCCTCCCAATGATAGAATTGGACCAAATTTCCCACACAGAACCCTATGACCAACTTTGTGTTTCTGGTGGTCTTTGGTGACCCCTCTGATGCCCCCTCGCGACCCCCCCCCCAGGGTCAGGCAGGCCAAGGAAAGGCAAACACCCTAGCACAATAAAGGACTCGTAATAGGACCAACTTCATTAGAAGTACAAAAAGGAGCCCCAGGGGTGCAGTGGGTTAAATCCTTGTGCCAGTAGGACTGAAGACTGACAGGTCGCAGATTCAAATCTGGGGAGAGTGTGGATGAACTCCCTCTGTCAGCTCCAGCTCCTAATGCGGGGACATGAGAGAAGCCTCCCAAAAGGATGGTAACACATCAAAACATCTGGGCAATGTCACCTATGCAATGTCCTTGCAGATGGCCAATTCTCTCACACCAGAAGCAACTTGCAGTTTCTCAAGTCGCCCCTGACACATACACAAAAAAAGCAATGCAAAAGTTGCCTCTCTTCAGATCCAATTGCATCAAGGAACAACTGCTTCTTCCTTGGGCCAAGAACACCTGAGGATGACGTTTTCTTTCATCGGTCTCCACTCATCTTATGGTTTCCATTTTGTGTGGCTAGGCTTCCACATTTCCCTTCTCTTTTAAGCCAGGCTCAGATGAGCAGGCGAAGAAGGCTCCCTGGCTCTCCCTTTTGCCCTCTCTGCCTCCTCCAAAGGGGAACCTGGAGGCTGCTGCCATTCACCTTGTTATAAGAAAAGCACACAAGTAGCAACAAGTAGGATTGTTAGACTAGAATCCCATTCTTTCCCACTTCATGCTTATTGCATTGTTTGCTGCAGCCTGACACTGAAAATCTGTGCTTCTCCACTCTCCTTCATTCTCCCAATGCCAACACTACTCACAAGGCACTACCAGCTAGGCCAGGGATTCCCAACATTTTTAAAACCAGGAACCACTTTTGTTGCGCAGAGCATGTTTTAGCCAAGTCCCATGCAAAAGACACACAGGCAAGAGGAAAAAAGGAACAGAAAAACTTTACTCTTACCAGCAGAGGCATAAACTTGCAGTGTTGCATACAAAATCAAACAGTGCAACAAACTTACATAGTCCTTGTAAGTAACACAGAATAAGGCTTCTTCATCTTCATTCAAATGAGAGAGCAAAACATAAACCTTGAGTAAATGGCTATTCCACCATAGCAAAGAGCATAGCAGCATTACAGTATATTGCTTCTCCTCCTTAGAGTAGCGTATTGCTTCTCCAAACTGTATTCTAAAATCCATACACTTATACCCCACCGGGTGTGGCCCAAACATGCTAGCTGATCTACATTACCAGCTGCACATAATAATTAAAATCATAAGGTTTTTCTTTAACACACACTAGATCCTGCTACGACTTACTGATTACTAACTGGGGCGGCATACAGGGAGCATACCACCTCCCTGCTATGCCAGCTCCACTGGCTGCCGGTCCATCTCCGAGCCCAATTCAAAGTGCTGGTTTTGACCTATAAAGCTCTAACCCTAATCCTATAAAGCTCTATACGGTTCTGACCCAGCTTACTTGTCCGGACGCATCCACCCCTATGTCCCACCTCGTAATCTAAGATCATCCAGGGAGGCCCTCCTCTCGCTACCATCAATTGCACAAATGCGTCTGGCGGGGACGAGGGACAGGGCCTTCTCGGCTGTGGCCCGCCGCCTATGGAACACACTCCCAAATGAGGTAAGATCCACTCCCTCCCTCCTGGCTTTTAGAAAAAAAAATAATGGTTTTGGGACCAAGCCTTCGGGCAAGTAAATGTATGCAGCATTTTGGAAGGAAAATGATTCGATGGACGAGATTATTTTATTGTTTTAATGATTGTTTTATTGCTCATGGATGTTTTTTTAATTTGATTTATGTCTAATTGTAGTGTATAATTGTAATTGTTTGTACTGGCATTGAATTTTGCCATTACTTATGTGTAAACCACCTTGAGTCCCCCTCGGGGTGAGAAAAGCGGTATACAAATACTGTAAATAAATATAAAAAAATACTGTAACAACTTTGGCCAGGGACCACTCTCCAGACTTAGTACCAAAAGGCTACAAATCTGTTTTTGGTCAACTTTAGATTTGGTTTGTTTATTTGGGGTGCTGTTTCAGAAAATGGCATTGGATAGACCACATCAGCTCTAGTTTCTGACACAGAACATAGGCCATCCAGTAGTCGCCATCTGCTCACCAACAGAAAACCATGTTTAATAAGCCTTGGGTTTTGTGAGACCTGTCACTCTCATTGCAACAGTGGAGTAACAGTGAGGCCAGGGACTATATTTTAGTTCTTGTGAATGACTGATGATCCACGGACCATAGGTTGGGAATCACTGAGCTAGACAGAGAATGAGAGTGAAAAGGGTGAATTGGGAAGCTGTAATAAGTCTTTATATAAAATAATGCTTCTTTGGTAAGTGAGGGATGTTGGGGATAAGCAGATTCAGGAGCATAGAAAAGAAGAAAAGCCACTTGCACTGTGTCCCTCTGCATCCTGGACTTCAAGCCATTGTCCAGAGCAACGACACAAACTGACCCCTTGATAATCCACTCCTGGGGTGTGTCTTTCCATCCAAACCGACGATGCCAGACATACAAGAGAAGCAGTGCACCAATCCCAGGGCCTCCAGATGATCCCAAAGCAGCTCAGCCCCTTGATATAAAAGCACCCTCCTCCAGGACCCGGCCGTTGCTCTCCTCAGCTCGAGAGAGAGACCTGGGCTGATTTCCCCTGCACTTGGCTCAAGCAGGTAAGGAGAAGGCGGCAGGAAGAGGTGCAGGTGTGCGCATGAGTCTCTGTATATATGCGCTGTGCTCAGGTCTCACTGAATTGAGGTCTGAGACCTCCAAAGGTGGTTAGTGGAATGTTTCTATGTCTTATTTCCAGAAGACTTTGTAGATGATGATGATGATGATGTGTATTTATATTCAGCCTTGTCCCCAGTTTGGAATGCAAGATGGCTTGCAACAGTTGCGATAAATGTAGCACAGAATTAAAGCAAAATGTACTATCTGTTGGGAATCAGCCTGTGTTTGTGTTTCATGATGCTCAAGATCATGATGCTCTTGATGTGGGACATGATGAGGGAAACAATGGTGCTGAGGCTGAGGTGCAAGATGGAGATGGTTTGGTCAATGATTTTCATGCAGACGAGGACAGAGAGGCCTCAATGCAAAGGGCAGTTTCTCATGAGAATATTCCTGCTGGGCTTAAGGATGATGGTTTACTCCCTCTTTCTGTGAGCTCTCAAGATTTGAGTTTGGAAAACAATCTGACTCCTGGAAATTTTAATGAGCAGCCAGAAAGGGAGTTGAAAAATAGGCGGCTAGAGTTCATCCAGGATCGACAACAAACACAATGTTTACGTTGCTCCGAAAGACTTCGTCAGATAAGAGGCAAGAGTGGGGGGAAACAAAACCAATTTTTGGGCTTTGGGATATAAGGTTTGCTTCAAGGGAAAGCCTGTTAGATCAGGCATCATTTGGAAATCATGTTCATGTGCCTTGGAAATCCTGTTCAAGGGGTCTTGTTCTTATAGAGATTTTGAGCATTTTGCTGTGGTCTAGCACCTTCTGGATTATCTTTGCAACCTGTTGATTCCTGTCCAGATAAATACTGCCTTGGAATGTTTTCATATCTTTTGTGGACATTGCTTTGAATTACTGCATTTTACTGATCTTTTACTTTTTGAAATTTTCCTGTTTTTACAAGCATTTCTTTCTACTGGCTGTTTTACTCAATTTCAATAAAAAGGATTGGTTTTTCACTCAACATGTGATGTGTTTTAAAGTCAGAGGGTATCGTTTCTGTTCTGGAGTGCAACAATAGCTCTGAATCAGGCATGGGCAAACTTTGGCCCTCCTGGTGTTTTGGACTCCAACTCCCACAATTCCTAACAGCCTCTGGCTTGTGGGAGTTGGAGTCCAAAACACCAGGAGGGCCAACGTTTGCCCATGTCTACCCTAAATCCTGCAAAAGTTAAAAATGCAATTAATCAATATGGGTTGAGCATCCATGACTCAGAATGTTGAAATCTGATATACTCCAAAATCATCCACATGGGCGGCTGAGAGAGTGGCATCTATGCTTTCTGGGGATTCAACGCACACAAATTTTGTTTCATGCACAAAACTGTTTAAAGATTGTATACAGTTACCTTCAAGCAATGTGTATGTGTCATATTTCTAAGCTAAGCATACATAATGTTCCACTAAAAAACATATTCACAACAACAATTACAAAATGCATTTTAATTCAAAAGGAAAACATAAGAGGGTGGAATTACAGAGTCTCTGCCATGAATCACAATTTGAGAACAAAGAACATGCCTCTCAAGGCTGACATGACACTTCAGAAGACAAAACATAGCTCGGGTTTGAATGATAAGACAAGCTTTCCATCATTCTTCCACCATGCAACATTTTCTCTTCTGAGTTGAGCTGGATCCTTATTTTTTATTGATTGCTATAATTGATATAAATAAAAATGTCATGTTCATTTGTGGAATTAACATAACTCAAAAACCACTGGATGAATTGACAAAGTTCGTTTGTGGGATTAACATAACAGAACTCAAAAACCACTGGACGAATTGACACCAAATTTGTACACAAGACACCTCTCAGGCCAACGAGTGACCATCACTCATAAAAACACTGGAAAACACAGCAGAAGGGACTTAAAAAGCCAAAAAAAGCAAAAAGATGCTGCAGCACATGTGCAAAAAGGACTCCCCCAGCAAACAAAACACACAATAGCATATCCACATTCACCTCCGGACTACAGTTCCCAGCATTCCCTAGAGCAGGCCCTTTCGGAGAGGAGGAGGATCCAAATGCACTGCTTCCAAGATGCAAGCTTACTTCTCTTTGGATTTCTTTGAGAGCATCCCAATCCCTGCAGATTTCCAATTTCCTATTCCTGGACTGCAACTCCCAGCAATTATCCAGATATGTAGATTAGATAGAGATAAGTAGTAGATAGATCGATCAGGAGGACTGCTGGAGTTGCAGTCGAAGAATAGGTAGAGAAGGAAGAAAGGGGAAGGGAAAGAAAAGGGGGAGGGAGAAGGAAGGAGAAGAAGAGAAGAAGAGAAGGAAGGAAGGAGAGAAGGAAGAAAGGAAGGAAGGAGGAAGGAAGGAAGGAGAGAAGAGGAAGAAGAAAAAGAAAGAAAAAAGGGAAGGAAGGAAGGAGAGAAGGAAGGAGACAAGGAAGGAGAAAAATAAAGAAAAAAGGGAAGGAAGGAAGAATAGAGGGATAGAAAGAAGGAGAGGAAGAAAGAAAAAAAGGGAAGAAAGGAAAGAGGGAGGGGAGGAAAGAGAGAAAGAAAGGAGGAGAGACAGAGGGAGGGAAGGTGGCCACAGCAACAC
>NW_026847660.1:133924063-133935997 GCF_025583915.1 Anolis sagrei ordinatus | reverse complement strand
ATTCCTGTCCTGGATGCAAGAAGCAGGGGACTGTGGGAACCTTTTCCCAAGTCCTTGGGCTTTTCAGAAGCAGGGCAGAGGAAGATTGGGTGGGTGAAATGCCAGGGGCCCAGAGATCTGGGAAGTGAGAAAACCACACGTGGTGCACAAAAACCACAATTCGTACCATGCAAAGCCACGGGGTCCATAAAGTCCCCTGGGGTCACCCTTCCCCTTGACCAGTGCCATAAGTACTTGCAGGAACGAGGCCTACAGGTATCTCTGGGGGACATGGGGCCCCTCTCATTGGCCCCGCTCAGGCCTCCCTCTCATCTCCTGGGAACAGGCGCTGGTGCGAGAGGCTGGTGCAAGTGACGGAGGAGGAAGTGGTGGTCCCGCGGCAGGAGGAAGCCGTGCCCTGCGCAGAAGTCTACCGCTACAACATGGCTGGGTGGCTTCTCGACCAGGAGAGGATGCGCCGGGTTGGCGGTGGAGCAAAGGGCCTGTGCTATGTCTACAAGTGAGTAAGAGAGCGGCCAAATAGTTGGGAGAGGGGACCAGAGAAGGATGGAGCCACAGGTTTGGATACCAGAAAAAGAGGGGCAGAGCTTGGTGGGGAAAGTTCCTTGTCAACAGTAATGCCATGAGTTGCATCTTTCTGGGTCTTGTTCTGTCCCCTTCCCGCTCTTTGGCTGTATGAGTCCATTCCAGCAGGATATAGTTTTCCATGTATTTGGCTTATTTGAATGCAGCCACTCATGTGCACAAGGAACAATCTCATGCTTATCACATCTATTTGGACAACTAGAATAGTTGTGGGGTTTCTTCTCTTAGCAAGAGGAGTCCCAATTGTCTTGCTCCCCGCTCCCGTTTGCATCTCTCCCACTGCAGGCCAGAGGACACGAGGCCCACGGTGTGGAACCGGACGGTGCGCGCTTGCTGTGAGGGCTGGAGTGGGCCCCATTGCTCTGAGGGTAAGGCTGGCTGGGCCAGGCTGCCACGGGGGTCGAGCGAGGGAAAGGTGGTACGACAGACTTGAAGAATAATGAAAGTCAACGGTTTGTTGATTCAGACAGACACTGGGGTTGGATACCTCTTGGCTAGTCCAGAGTGGGACTTCTTGGCATCACGAGCATATAGTCCAGGTTGTGGCGCAGATGGTTGAGAGTCAGCTGCATTAAAATCACTACTGACCGAAGGTCATGAGTTCGAAGCCACCTGGGTTGGAGTGAGCTTCCGGCCATTTGTGTAGCTTGCTGTTAACCTTTGCAGCCCGAAAGACAGTTGTATCTGTCAAGTAGGAAATTTAGATACTGCTTATGCGGAGAGGCTAATTTAACTAATTTACGATGCCATAAAACTCCCCAGCAGTGTGCAAAAATGAGGAAGTACTCCATCGGTGTCACAAGTGGATGGTGAAGCGGCAGCTCCCCCGGTGGCCAGAATTCAAAAAGCATCCCCTCATGAAGCTGGAAAGTTAAATAGCCTCTGAGTGTCTGTCTATATATGTTGTGTGTCTATGGCATTGAATGTTTTCCACGCATATGTGCATTGGGATCTGCCCTGAGTCCCCTGTGGGTTAAGAAGGGTGGAAAATAAATACTGTAAATAAATAAATAAATAAATAAATAAATAAATAGTCAAGCCATGGTAAATATGGGGAGGGAAGGACCCTAGGAGAGTTGTAAGGGTGATTGCCTCTTAGTGACACCCGTTGGAGTCATGCAACAGATCCACTTGGAGGTTTAGTCCAAATGTTAAAGGAGGTGCCCAAGATGCTGGCAAAGAGTCTGGGAGTCCTTTTGGACCCTCTTTCTGCTGATGATGGAGGCCCAGGTCTCCGCCGTGAGCAGAACCGCCTTCTTTCACCTGCGGCAGGCTAGACGGCTGGCCCCCTCCCTGTCCAGGGACGACCTAGCTACGGTGATCCAGGCCACGGTCATCTCAAGACTGGACTACTGTAACGCCCTCTACATTGGCCTTCCTCTGTCGGTGATCCGGAAGCTCAAGCTGGTACAAAATGCAGCTGCTCGGCTTCTTGCGGGAATTCCGATGAGATGCCACATCACCCAATCTGACTGCAGCTGCATTGGTTACCCATTGAGCACCAGATCACTTTCAAAGGGATGGGACTCACCTTTAAGGCCTTGCATGGTCTGGGGCTGATGTAACTGAGGGACCGCCTCACCCCCTCCCAACCCCAGAGATCCCTCCGTTCTGAGGACCAAGATCTATTGGAAATTCCCAGTGTCAAGACCTTGCGTCTAACAGCAACCAGACGCAGAGCCTTTACAGCAGTGGCGCCATCACTCTGGAATACTCTGCCACCTGAAGTCCATGCCTTGCGGGGCTTACCAGCTTTCCGCAGGGCTTGTAAGACATACCTGTTTCGACAGGCCTTTGATTTTTGATATTGCTGTTTTTAAATTGTTTTAAATTGTTTTTAGATTTTAGCCGTTCTTGTAAGCCGCTCCGAGCCCCAGGGGAGTGGCGGCATATAAGTTTGAATTATAAACAAACAAACAAATAAATAAATAAATAAATGAAGCTGGAAAGTTAAATGGCCTCTGTGTGTCTGTCTATATATGTTGTATGTCTATGGCATTGAATGTTTGCCACGTATATGTGCATTGTGATCCGCCCTGAGTCCCCTGCAGGGTGAGAAGTGCGGAATATAAATGCTGTAAACAAACAAACATACAAATAAATAAATAAATAAATAGATAGTCAAGCCATGGTAAATATGGGGAGGGAAGGACCCTAGGAGAGTTGTAAGGGTGATTGCCTCTTAGTGACCCCATTTGAGTCATGCAATGGATCCACTTGGAGGTTTAGTCCAAATGTTAAAATAAAGGAGGTGCTCAAGATGCTGGCACAGTTTGGAGGAAGTGGGACCTTGGATAGCTCCTTTTAGGTCTGGACTGCAACCCAGAGTGGCTTTCCCTTCCTGACACCAGACCTCTCCCCTTGATCATGAGCAATGAGGACAAGAGTGCTTCTCTCTTCGACTTTAAATATTATTTACTCTATTTATATCCTGCCTTTCTCTCTTCGTGGGGTTACCTCTGATACTGCCCGGAAGCTGCAACTAGTCCAACGTTTGGCAGCCAGGCTACTGACGGAAGCGGGGTACAGGGAGCACACATCTCCCTTGTTGCGCCAGCTCCACCTGCTGCCAATTAGCTTCTGAGCACAATTCAAAGTGCTGGTTTTAATCTACAAAACCCTATACGTTTCCGGCCCAGTTTACCTGTCTGAACGAATCCTCCCCTATGCTAAGATCTTCTGGAGGGGCCCTGCTCTTGGTCCCTCCACTTTCGCAGTCACATCTGGTGGGAACGAGAGGCAGAGCCTTCTCTGTGGTGGCCCCTCGGCTATGGAACTCTCTCCCGAATGAAATTAGATCTGCCCCCTCCCTTCCTGACTTTTAGGAAGCTAGTAAAATCATGGCTATGGAATGAGGCATTCCCAGAATGATGGCTGAGACCGGCAATTGACCAAAGTTATGGACCACAAGATGCAGACTGAATTGGAAATGATTTTATCTTGGCGAATTGGCTTATAGGTATTTTAATTCAGTGTTGATGTTTGTTGTCAGAGAGTGTTGATATTTTAGATTGTACTGTTAGCATTGAATCCTTGCTGTTAGCCGGTCTGAGTCCCTCTACGAAGGTAGAGAAGATCGGGATATAAAAGTTTTAAATAATAAATAAATAAATTCTCTACCTTGAAGGAGACTCAAAGCGGCTTTACATATAGGCAACTATCCAATGCCTTTGGACAACATACAATTAAAAAATACATTAAAGTTAACATTTTAAAATTAAAATTAATGCACATTACAACATATAAAACATTCACCACCATACATAGTAGGCTTGGGCGGTTTCGTTCGTTAATTTCGTAATTCGTTATTAATTCGTATTTAAATTAGCTTACGATCCAATATTGAGCCATGCAGGAATAGTGTGAAGAGTAAATTAGATTCAAAACAATTTTTTCAATTTATTTTGTAATTATTGTAATTATTTCGTAATTATTTCGTAATTATTTCGTAATTATTTCGTAATTATTTTCGCATGTCTGGTGCAAGTTTTATAGTTGTTGTTTGTTTTATCACACCAACAGTCAACAACAGAGGGAGAGGGAAGCTTCAGAAGTTCCTCCTGTCCCATTTGGAGGTTTTTTTTAGCATATTGTGCAATCTCGTCCGCCATTAACGAATCGATTCGTAATTTTACGAAATTTCGTAAATTTCAAAAAATTTTAAAGGAAAATTTCGGAATTATTAAAAAAAAAAACAAAATGCAAGGGCCCCCTAAAAACAAAACGAGTTTAGAACCAAATTTTCCGTGGTTACCCAAGCCTAATACATAGTTGTAATCCGGGGCCGTTCCAAAAATCATTGCCCATATTTTGTAGTTATTGTCGCACTATAGTTAATCTCCAAAGGCTTGATCCCAGAGCCAGGTTTTCACTTTTGTTCTGGGAGGGAGCTGCTCTGATATCACTGGGGAGGGAGTTCCACAGCCGAGGAGCCACCACGGAGAAGGCCCTGTCTCTCATTCCCACCACCTGCGAAGGAGGCGGGACCAAGAGCAGGGCTTCCCCAGACAATCTTAACCTCCCAAAGCAAAATATGTTGTCACCATCACTGTCACAGTGGCTGGGTAGACCGCATATTTGCAGTTTTCTCTCTGTCTCTTCTGCCGCTTCCAGGGAAGGACACGGTGGGCCGCTGCTTCTCCACTTGGCAGTGCCAGGACATGCCGGGGCTGCAGAACGCCTCACTGCTCAGCTTGGAGGAGTGTTGCCAACACCTCTGGGGCCACAGCTGGCAGAACGCCTCCTCCCACCTCTGCTTTGGCTGCTCCTCCCTCCCCCTGGAAGGTGGGTGCGTGCCCAGGTGGCCCTTCTGCCCTCTCTTTCCCTTCTTGGACCCATCCATGCTGCACACCTGGTGTGCTAAGAGGTGGGAAAGGGCCACAGCTTGTTGTGAAGTTACTTGTGAAAAATAATATGTTTCCATTGCCCAAGTAGTGCAATGGGTTAAACCCTTGTGTCGGCAGGATTGAAGACTGACAGGTCGGAGGTTCGAATCCAGGGAGAGGGGGTTGAGCTCCCTCTGTCAGCTCCAGCTCCTCATGCCAGTAGGACTCAATGTCAATACACAAATGTCCTATTGCTATAAACTTCAGCAACAATATCAATTGGAATAATGAGGAGAATACCAAACTAACTCATATTGTACACATGTCAGAGTATTGAAGCTTTGCCAGTGGAAGGATTGCTAGATCAGCAGACACTGTGTTCAGAAATCAGGACTCTGCAAGCTTTCAGTTACAACAGAAAACTAAGTTTACTAAGTACATCTATACACGTCTATTCACAGCAAGCAACAGACAGGAACAACTAGGCACAAACAACAGTCTCTGAACATCTGCTTATCTGACTTCTGGCTGAGACCAGATCCTCCCTCTTCTTCCCAGCCAGAGAACACGTTATCTCATTTCTGTCAAGGTTACAGTTTCACAGCCTCAGCACTGTGTTTTCTTATACACAATAGAGCAGAATAGAATCCATCTTGAAATACATCTTAATCCATCTTGAATTACATAGAAACACATTGAAAAACACACATGCATAACCAAATAATCCTGACAACTCAAGCATGGGAAAGAAGCACACAGGGACTGTTTACAACGGTGCAACAAACATAATATTCATGTTTTCCAAAATAATTAGTTGGATCTACCAAAGTTCGTGGGAACAAACTTCAACAATTCAGTATTGTCCCATGTGAATCCAAGATGTGTGATAAAAAGTCTTGGGGACTGAAGACCAACTGGTTGGAGGATCGAATCCAGGGAGAGCGGGTTGAGCTCCCTCTGTCAGCTCCAGCTTCCCCATGCAGGGACATGACAGAAGCCTCCCACAAGGATGGTAACACATCAAAACATCCGGGCAATGTCCCCTTGCAGATGGCCAATTCTCTCACACCAGAAGCGACTTGTAGTTTCTCAAGTTGCTCCTGACATGAAAACAAAATCAGCAGCATTCTCTTCCCCATATTTCCCCTCTTCCTCTTCCTCCCCTGGTCCATTGCCAGGGAAGTTGGGAATGGTAGTCCAAAAAACCTACAACAACCCGGTAGTCCAACAGTTCCTGTGGTTAGATGGAAATCGAACGATTTTATTGATTAGCCAGTTGGCCACAAGGATGGTAAAACATCAAAATGTCTGGGCAATGACCTCTAGGCAACGTCCTTGCAGATGGCCAATTTTCTCACACCAGAAGCAACTTGCAATTTCTCAAGTTGCTCCTGACATGAAAAAAAAATCAGCAGCATTCTCTTCCCCATGTTGGGAATGGTAGTCCAACAGTTCCTGAGGGCATGTGGGTAGATGGAAGTCGAACAATTTTGTTGATTAGCCAGTTGGCCTTATCAAAACAAACAGTGCAAACACTACAACATCCATCTAGTCCTCTTAAAATACAAATATGCAAGTATTTGACGTGGTTAGATGGGAAGCTCCAGTCCATATTTATTTATTTATTGTGTCAGAAGGAAATTGAGAATACAGTTATAATATATAGAAAAACCTCAAAATTAAAAACTTGGCATTCTATTAAATGTCGTTTGACCAGAAGCTGGCCACTTGGAGTGCCTCTGATGTTGGTATAAGAAGGTCCTCCATTGTGCAAGTGGCAGGGCTCCGACCGCATTGTAGTAGGTGGTCAGTGGTTTGCTCTTTTCTGCACTTGCATGTCATGGACTCCGCTTTGTGGCCCCATTTCTGAAGGTTGGCTCTGCATCTTGTGGTGCCCGAGCACAGCCTGTTCAGTCAGTCCATAGGATTTTTTTGGTCAGCTGTCCTTGGGACTGTCTTGGTCTCTTTTGACCTCATAGACATCTCCCTGTATCTTTTTGCAGCCAATAGTGAAAGGACCAAGGCAGAGACATCTCCAGCCCATCCCCTGTTTGGGTACCAGCCAGCACGTCAACAACTTAAATCAAGAAATAGTTTTCTAAGATCTACAGAGACACTTGCTGGAACACCCCAGCAAGCGAGAGTCCAAAAGTGGCAGGCTCAAACCCAGAACCTCAATCAATGGCTGATACCCAATGAGAGACTCCCCTCTGGGCACACAGAAGACGGGGCGACTTGGAAGGCACTAAACAGACTGCGCTCTGGCACCACAAGATGCAGAGCCAACCTTCAGAAATGGGGCCACAAAGTGGAATCCACAACATGTGAGTGTGGAGAAGAGCAAACCACTGACCACCTGCTGCAATGCAACCTGAGCCCTGCCACATGCACCATGGAGGACCTCCTTGCGGCAACACCAGAGGCACTCCAAGTGGCCAGATACTGGTCAAAGGACATTTAATCAACTACCAAACTCACAAATTTTGTCTGTTTGTTTGCTTTGTTCTGTTAGAAATGTAATATAATTGGTGGTTGCTCTGACACGACAAATAAATAAATCCCTGTATCTTTTTGTTCAAAGGCAGCATTGTGTGTTGTTGTAGGTTTTTCAGGGTACATGGCCATGTTCTAGAAGCATCCTCTGAGGATGCTTGCCATAGATGCAGGCGAAACGTCAGGAGAGAATGCTTCTAGAACATGGCCATATAGTCCGAAAAACCTACAACCACCCAGTGATTTCAGCCAGGAAAGCCTTTGACAATGCAGCATTGTGTGTCTGAACCAAGACACCAAATGCCTAACCAAATACACAGTTGAATGTGTACTGCACACCCTTGTGCAGGGGATGCATGCATCAGTGCATAACACACCTCCATGAGCGATGCCACTGCATGAGTGGTTCCACTTGTATCTTCATCTGATGCCAAGCATCGGACGGCAGCACCTGACTTTAATATTTCAGTTCATTCCTCCCTTTTCTGGAGCTAAGCGCCCACCAGCCAAGGTTCACGGGGCCAAGGGCTGTGGGCCAACTCTTGTCCTTCCTTCTCCCCAGACGACCTGCCTTCCACCTCTTTGGTCCGGCCACTGGGCCCCATGGCTCTCCTTCTGCGCTCAGGGCATCCCGGGCGCCCCTTTGCCACCTGCGTGACTTGGGCTGGCTTCCACTACCGCACCTTTGACGGCAAGCATTTCCGCTTCCACGGCACCTGCACCTACGTCTTGGCTGCTGCTTCCGACGGCACCTGGGCCATCTATGTCTCCTCCAGGACCAGCAGCAAAGGGGGCTGCGCGCCAGGCCAATGCTCCAGGGTAAGATTGGGATGGGGCCACCCCAGGCCAGGCGGGACCTGCATTGAGCCGTAGGCCAGAGGCATACACTGCAATGCCAACCAGAGGCTTCCACCTCAGCAGGAGGGGAGCCTGAACTTTGAGGGAGCTTCCCAAGGGGATTCCCAGCACCTAAATGGAGCCAAAACCTTGGAAGGATATTTAGAAATTCAAAGTAAAACCTGGAGTAGATTGGCATATCCCTGACATGGGAGCCTTCCAGTAGGTTTTGCAGCAAGGGTCAGAGGAGAGGAGGCAAAAGGACTCTGTTGTTGACCCTGTCTCAGTCAGTGCTGGGATTGAGGAGCTGTGTTCAGATGCACCTACTGCTCCTTTCTCCCCAGCAGACCCTCCGGATGCTCTTTGGCCTGGATCTGGTTGTGGCCGAGGGACGGAACGTCTCCATAAACGGGGCTGCGGTGCCAGAAGGAGAAGCGCGCTTGCAGAAAGGTGAGCGGGCCAAGGCAGGTGCTTGGATGGGGACTTGGATGGGGCATCATCTCCCAATGGGGTTGGAAAGCAGGGAGGCAGATCTTCCCTTAGCTCTTCCTTCCATACAAGAAGGGATTTGTCAGGATTATTGAGGTATGCATGTGTGTTTTTCAATGTGTTTCTATGTAATTCAAGATGGATTAAGATGTGTTTCAAGATGGATTCTATTATGTTGTTCAATTGTGTATTAGAAATACTGTGAGAAGCAGAGAAAATGTAACCTTGACAGAAGTGAGATAACATGTTCTCTGGCTGTGGGAAGTAGAAGGAGGATCCGGTTACAGCCAGAGGTCTGATAAGCAGATGTTCTGAAACTGTTTATGCTGTGCTTTGTAGTTCCTGATTATAGCCCGCTAAGAATGGACGTGTGTAGATGTGCTTAGTAAACTTTGTGTTATTTTGCAACTGTAAGACTGCAGAGTCCTGATTTTTGGAGTCCTGTGTCTGTTGATCTAGCAACCTCTTCCGCTGCGCATATACCCCCAAAATTCTCTGACAGGATTGTGTCCAAAGAGATCTTTTGGCATGTTGTTTCAATAGTTTTTTTCATCCACCCACTGTTTCACCAAAAATCTAACCCCCCCACCCTGAGACATTGTTTGCAGAGACACAAAAACAGCTTGCAAAAAACCAAAACCAAAACCCACAACATTTTGCTGCACAATCAGCACATTTTGCTGAAGATGCATCACTTTCTCCCCAAAAGTGTCACATCAATTAATTTTCTCAGGGAAAAAATTCTGGTGAGCAAAAATATCTTGCAGAGGTCGGACTTTTTCTCAATGAGGAGGTTTGACACATTGAGATTCTCCGTCTTAAAGGCAGGAGATCAGCCACAACTCTTCCTGAAGCTGACAAGGAACTGGAGATGGGCAGCAACCCTGTTCTGGGTTTGAGTCTGAATTTCAAAGGAGTTATTTGAGATGCTGAACCCTGTTCTCAAAACATGCTCAACCCCTTAGGCAGCATTTTAAAGCTTTGCACTTTGGGTGCAAATATGTGAATACGTAGATGCAAAATCCTAGAAACCTGAAACTCTTGGTACTCTCTCCCCCCCACCCCGCCGGTTTCCTCTTCACATCTTCCTGTGATTCTGCAGAGGAAAAATGAAGTGGGACAGAAGCCCATCTGCACCAGTCTAGGTTCTCGTCCTCGTTCCATTCAGAACTTTTAGCACAGCTGGTTAATCACCAACAGCAATAGATCATTACCAGTTGGAAGATTAGCAGTTCGAAGTCCAAGTCAGAGTGAGCACCCAACCATCAGCCCAGCTCACTGTCCACCTAAGCTGTCCCGAATAGACTACTGCAACATGCTCTATGTGGGGTTGCCTCTGAAGACTGCCTGGGAGCTTCAGCTAATCCAATGCTCAGCAGCCAGGTTGCTAACAGGAGCGGAATACAGGGAGCGGACAACTCCCTTGTTACACCAGCTCCACTGGTTGCCTATTAGCTTCTGAACACAATTCAAAGTGCTGGCTTTAACCTATAAAGGTTCTGGCCCAGTTTACCTGTCCAAATGTGTCTTCCTCTACGAACCATCAAGGACTTTAAGATCATCCAGGGAGGCCCTGTTCTTGGTCCCACGACCATCGTAGTTGGTGGGGACGAGAGACAGGGCCTTCTCTGTGGTGGCCCCTCAGCTGTGGAACTCCCTCCTTAAGGAGGTTAGATCTGCCCCCTCCCTCCTGACCTTCAAGAAGAAACTTAAATATTGGTTGTGGGATCAAGTGTTTGCAGATTAGATTGATTTTACTGGCAATGATGAGATATTTGGATGACGTTTTAACCTGGTGAACTGTTTTAATGTATATTGATATTTATTTTTTAGGCATTTGATTGTATTTTATGATGTGTTTTTATTGTTTCGGCATCAAATTGTTGCCTGTTGGTAGCCATCCTGAGTACCTCCTCGGAGGTTGAGAAAGGATGGGGTATAAATGTTTCAAATAAATAATTTAAAAAAAGCAACTGAGTTGTGAGTAGAGAAATTAAGCACTGCTTAAGCAGGGAGGTATTTTACGGCACCACAAAATGCCAGCGATCAAAGAACAAGGAGAAAAAAAAGTCTGCGATCAAAGAGCTCGTCATCACAGTGGATGGAGCAACAGCACCCCCCTGTGGTCAGAATTGCGCATAACCTCCAGGCGCCAAAGCTGGAAAATGGCGATATACCTCTATCTGTTTTCCTGTATGTCTAAAAAAACAGCATTGACTGTTTGCTGCGTATGTGTGTTCTGTGATCCACCCTAAGTCCCCTTCAGGGTAAGAAGGGGGAAATATAGACACTGAAAAACTGGAAAGGTAAAGGTTTTCTACTGATGTTAAGTCCAGTTGTGTCTGACTCTGGGAGTTGGTGCTCATCTCCATTTCTAAGTTGAAGAGCTGGTGTTGTCAGTAGATGCCTCCAAGGTCATGTGGCTGCTGGCATGACTGCATGGAGCACCATTACTTTCCCACCGGAGTGGTACCTATTGATCTACTCACATTTGCATGTTTTTCAACTGCCAGGTTGGCAGAAGCAGGGGCTAACAGTGGGAGTTCACCCCGATTTGAACCTTTCGGTCAGCAAGTTCAGCAGCTCAGCAGTTTAACCTACTGCGCCACTGGGGCTCCATAATACATACATACATACATACATACATACATTCTCTTTCTTTTTCCCACTGCCCTCCTTTGCTGCCCCATTGACCCCCTTCTTCTTCTTCTCTCCTCTCTGGCTCTGTCCAGGAATCAGCGTCTGGTGGCTGGGGGACTTCCTCTTTGTGGAGAGCGGTCTGGGTGTCCGAGTCAAGTCTGACGGGCGTGATACCATTTATGTCACGGTGGGTGTGGACCAGAGAGGGGCCACCCGAGGGCTCTGCGGGGTCTACAATGATGATCCAGCAGGTAAAACAGAACTTGTTTGCTTCCTTTCATCTTCCCTTGAGGAGCAGAGACAGAGGGACTTTTGGGGAGTGGAAAATGAGTGGAAAATGAGACACTTCCACATTTCTCAGTTGGCCCTGAGTAAAATTGCATCCTCTGGGTACACGGAGCCATTTTGGGGGTGACACTTGTCTTTTATTTTGGGGAGTGGGGGAGATTTTGGGCGGGACGACAAGGGGTCATATTTTCTTTCTGCTGCCATATTTCCCACCTCCCTCTTCATTCTCCTTTTCTGTCCCAGATGACTTCCTACGTCTGGGAGGGGACTTGGTGGC
>NW_026847660.1:133907153-133923963 GCF_025583915.1 Anolis sagrei ordinatus | reverse complement strand
TTTGTAACTTGGGGACTGGCTGTTCTCTAAGGGCAGCAGATCCCCTCTGATCCTGGAAACTGAGCAGAGGCAGACCAGGTTGGGACTTGAACGAAGGACTTCAGGATCACTGAATCCAAGATTGGAAGGGACATAAAGGGCTATCCAGTCCAACCCCCCACCCCCCGCCTTCATGCAGGAAAAGGACAAACAAAGCTCTCCCAGCTGACGACCATCCAGTCTCTGATTAAAAAGCTCCATAGAAGGAGACTCCGCTGCATTCCATGATGCAACGGCTCTGACCCTGCTTAGTCCTTGGAGGGACCATCAAGAGAGACCAATAGTGAACGTGAGATTTCAACAGAAGGAACTGGTAGAACCACCCCCGAGTCTTCCCTCTGAAATCCATGGGGCTGGCATAAGTCAAAGGGCTGTGACCCACACATGTATTTTCTGGAGCTTAGGCTTGCTGTTCTGCACCCTCCAGACATTCCAAGTCTTGGTGACCCAAAGGTGGGGCTATCCTGGGGTTTTCCTGGCTAGGGTGGAGCAGCAGTTTGTCCTGCTGCTTCCCTCTGAGGTTAAGACAATAAGATTCAATTTGGCCCTGCATTTTCATGGCCAAATAGGGGTTCGAATCCCTGCTCAGCCCTGGAGACTGACGGTCACCTCGTGTATGCCACATCCTCTCAGCCTCAGAAGAAGGAACACAGCCATCAATTTCTGAAAACAGGGCTGATGGTTTGTTCTGACTCCCAAGTTAACAGAATGCTTCCTAGGCTCACTTTACCTCAATTCCAGTCCCATCCCTCCCATTCTTCATGTCATTTAATTAAGTTCCTTTCTCCCAGACACCCTCATCCAAACAGAAAATGGGATTAGCATGAAGTGGAATGGAATCTCTTTGTACAATCCCCATGGGAATGCCGCAGAGGGGGAAAGGACTGCTTGTTTTGCACCCAGACTGAGCAGCAATATTTTGTGGGGATGGGGAGGGGCAGAGTCTGGTCCTTGCTGGGGCTTGGGATGCTTTGCAAAGAGGATCCGGAGACCAGGAACTGAGGATAAGCCCACATCCGCATCTGGGACACAGAAGAATGATGGAGACGCCGAGGGGGTCGGCCAAACACAAAGGAGGAGGCTGGGATAGCAACTCGGAGCCACATCCTAGTTACACACAAAACTTCCCTGGCCCTCTGTCCTGCTGCCTCTAATGACTTCCCTCCCAGGAGCCAGCTTTCCAAACCAGAAATAGGAGGATGAAAAACAGCAGGGAAGGAGCATGTTGGCAAGGCAGTGCCATCCCTCCAGTTTGGAGTGTGAACCATTGAAGACCTCTCCAAGGTGCTGAACCTCTTTTGGCATTGCAGAGTGACCCTGTTCCTGACATCTCCATGCTAAGAGTTGCTGAATGCTTTCCCCATTTCCTTGTCTGTCCAGCTCTGGGTCTGTCTGCAAACCAGGCCTCCCAAGGCGCGGGTTGCTGCTGGACATTGACCCACCCCTCCCTGATTTAAGATAACCCTCACTGATGGGAAATGGGGGCAGCAGGCAGGCCAAGGAAAGGCAAACACCCTAGCACAATAAAGGACTCGTAATAGGACCAACTTCATTAGAAGTACAAAAAGGAGCCGCGGGGGTGCAGTGGGTTAAATCCTTGTGCCAGCAGGACTGAAGACTGACAGGTTGCAGGTTCAAATCAGGGGAGAGTGTGGATGAGCTCCCTCTATCAGTTCCAGCTCCCCATGCTGGGACATGAGAGAAGCCTCCCACAAGGATGGTAACACATCAAAACATCTGGGCAATGTCACTCTATGCAATGTCCTTGCAGATGGCCAATTCTCTCACACCAGAAGCAACTTGCAGTTTCTCAAGTCGCTCCTGACACATACACAAAAGAAGCAATACAAAAGTTACCTCTCTTCAGATCCAATAGCATATTGCTTCGCCAACTAAAATCTTAAATCCATACAGTTATACCCCATCGGGTGTGGCCCAAACATGCTGACTGACCTACATTACCAGCTGTACATAATTAACATCATAAGGTTTTTCTTTAACACACACTTGGTCCTGCTACGACTTAGTGCAACAACTTTGACCAGGGACCATTCTCCAACCTTAGTACCAAAAGGTTATGAATCTGTTTTTGGTCAACTTTAGATTTGGTTTGTTTATTTGGGGTGCTGTTCCAGAAAATGGCATTGGATAGACCACATCAGCTCTAGTTTCTGACACAGAACACAGGCCATCCAGTAGTCGCCATCTGCTCACCAACAGAAAACCATGTTTAATAAGCCTTGGGTTTTGTGAGACCTGTCACTCTCATTGCAACAGTGGAGTAACAGTGAGGCCAGGGACTATATTTTAGTTCTTGTGAATGACTGATGATCCACGGACCATAGGTTGGGAATCACTGAGCTAGACAGAGAATGAGAGTGAAAAGGGTGAATTGGGAAGCTGTAATAAGTCTTTATATAAAATAATGCTTCTTTGGTAAGTGAGGGATGTTGGGGATAAGCAGATTCAGGAGCATAGAAAAGAAGAAAAGCCACTTGCACTGTGTCCCTCTGCATCCTGGACTTCAAGCCATTGTCCAGAGCAACGACACAAACTGACCCCTTGATAATCCACTCCTGGGGTGTGTCTTTCCATCCAAACCGACGATGCCAGACATACAAGAGAAGCAGTGCACCAATCCCAGGGCCTCCAGATGATCCCAAAGCAGCTCAGCCCCTTGATATAAAAGCACCCTCCTCCAAGATCCGGTTGCTGCTCTCCTCACCTCCAGAGAGAGAGACCTGGGCTGATTTCCCCTGCGCTTGGCTCAAGCAGGTAAGGAGAAGGTGGCAGGAAGAGGTGCAGGTATGCGCACCTGTATATACGCGCTATGCTCAGGTCCCACTGAATTGAGAGCTGACACCTCCAATGGTGGTTAGTGGAATGTTTCTATGTCTATTTCCAGAAGACTTTGTAGATGATGATGATGATGACGATGTGTATTTGTATTCAGCCTTGTCCCCAGTTTGGGACACAAGGTGGCTTTCAACAGTTGCGATAAATGTAGCACAGAATTAAAGCAAAATGTACTATCTGTTGGGAATCAGCCTGTGTTTGTGTTTCATGATGCTCAGGATCATGATGCTCTTGATGTGGGACATGATGAGGGAAATGATGGTGCTGAGGCTGAGGTGCAAGATGGAGATGGTTTGGTCAATGATTTTCATGCAGACAATGACAGAGAGGCCCCAGTGCAAAGGGCAGTTTCTCATGAGATTATTCCAGCTGGGCTTAAGGATGATGGTTTACTCCCTCTTTCTGTGAGCTCTCAAAGATTTTAGTTTGGAAAACAATCTGACACCTGGAAATTTTAATAAGCAGCCCAAAAGAGAGTTGAAAAATAGGCGGGTAGAGTTCAGCCAGGATCGACAACAAACTCAATGTTTACGTCGCTCCGAAAGGCTTCGTCAGATAAGAGGCAAGAGTGGGGGGAAAACGAAAACAATTTTTGGGCTTTGGGATATAAGGTTTGCTTCAAGGGAAAGCCTGTTAGATCAGGCATCATTTGGAAATCATGTTCATGTGCCTTGGAAATCCTGTTCAAGGGGTCTTGTTCTTATAGAGATTTTTAGCATTTTGCTGTGGTCTAGCACCTTCTGGATTATCTTTGCAACCTGTTGATTCCTGTCTGGATAAATACTGCCTTGGATTGTTTTTATATCTTTTGTGGACATTGCTTTGAATTACTGCATTTTACTGATCTTTTACATTTTGAAATTTTCCTATTTTTACAAGCATTTCTTTCTACTGGCTATTTTACTCAGCTTCAATAATTACATTACATTTTTATTTATATAAACTAGCTGTCCCCTGCCAGGCGTTGCTGTGACCCAGTCTGTTGATCTGGAAAATAAAATAACGAGAAAGTGTTGGTTTCTAATATATGTCTTGTCTTTCTGCTTGTGGGTAAACAGTATTTCCTGTTGTTTCTTTGTCAGGAACATGCAACATATCATTGTCCTTCTTTAAGAGTCCCTTTCAAATCTATGATATATATCTCTGTGTGTGAATCATATCTATCTCTATCTATCTATCTATGGCTGGATGGCTCTTTGTTAGGAGGGCTTTGATTACGTTTTCTTGCTCGTGAAGGGAGTTGGATTAGAAGGCCTTAAGTATTTTCTGTTGCTCATGGGGGTTCTGTGTGGGAAGTTTGCCCCGATTCTGTCATTTGTGGCATTCAGAATGCTCTTTGATTGTAGGTGAACTGTGAATCCCAGTGACTACAACTCCCAAATGTCAAGGTCTATTTTCCCCCAAACTCCATCTGTGTTCATATTTGGGCATATTGAGTGTTTGTGCCAAGTTTGGTCCAGATCCATCATTGTTTGAGTCCACAGTGCTCTCTGGATGTAGGTGAACTACAACTCCCAACTCAAGGTCAATGCCCACCAACCCTTCCAGTATTTCTGTTGGTCATGGGAGTTCTGTGTGCCAAGTTTGGTTCAATTCCATCATTGATGAAGTTCAGAATGCTCTTTGATTGTAGGTGAACTATAAATCCCAGCAACTACAACTCCCAAATTACAAAATCAATTTAATTTGAGTGAAGGACATACATTCGGTTGTTTGATGTCTTGTGTCCAAATTTGGTGTCAATTCGCCCACTGGTTTTTGAGTTCTGATAATCCCACAAACGAACATGACATTTTTATTTATATAGATTATTAGTAATGTTACATGTAATATAAAATATATAATTATAATATTATATTATTATTATCAGTGTTATATTGTGTTACATTACAATAGTATAAATATTATATGTATCTACAATATTATATTATTAGGAAAGCACAGGAGACAAGATGGAACTGTTTTCAACTGTAGCCCCGTTTACTAGGCATGTGCAATTCATGGTTCTAAATGGTTCTAAAGTACTTACAAAACTAAAGTTCTGGTGGTGAACACTAGGGGGCGCTGGTGCTTTGCTTCTACAGTGTTGCTAAAGTTCTGGTGGTGAAAATTTCAGAACTCTAACACAACTTTCAAAATTTCATTATTATTTCATTAGAACAAGCCCTATGAGGAGCGGCTTAGGGAACTGGGCATGTTTAGCCTGAAGAAGAGAAGGCTGAGAGGAGATATGATAGCCATGTATAAATATGTGAGAGGAAGCCACAGGGAGGAGGGAGCAAGCTTCCTTTCTGCTTCCTTGGAGACTAGGACGCAACGGAACAATGGCTTCAAACTACAAGAGAGGAGATTCCACCTGAACATGAGGAAGAACTTTCTGACTGTGAGAGCCGTTCAGCAGTGGAACTCTCTGCCCCGGAGTGTGGTGGAGGCTCCTTCTTTGGAAGCTTTTAAGCAGAGGCTGGATGGCCATCTGTCAGGGGTGATTTGAATGCAATATTCCTGCTTCTTGGCAGAAGGGGGTTGGACTGGATGGCCCATGAGGTCTCTTCCAACTCTTTGATTCTATGATTCTATGATTCTATTATTGATTATTTTTGTGACAGAACCAATTAGGAACCTTTTTTTTTGTCGTGTCAGGAGCGACTTGAGAAACTGCAAGTCACTTCTGGTGTGAGAGAATTGGCTGTCTGCAAGGACGTTGCCCAGGGGACGCCCGGATGATTTGATGTTTTTATCATCCTTGTGGGAGGCTTCTCTCATGTCCCCGCATGAGGAGCTGGAGCTGATAGAGGGAGCTCATCTGCCTCTCCCCGGATTTGAACCTGCGACCTGTCGGTCTTCAGTCCTGCCAGCACAGGGGTTTAACCCACTGCACCACTGGGGGTTCTAATTAGGAAATGCCATTTATAATGAAATTTTGAAAGTTTTGTTAGAGTTCTGAAATTTTCACCACCAGAACTTTAGCAACACTGTAGAAGCAAAGCACCAGCGCCCCCTAGTTTTCACCACCAGAACTTTAGTTTTGTAAGTACTTTAGAACCATTTAGAACCATGGATTGCACATGCCTGCCATCTACCTCTCTGTGCCCAAAGGCCTGCTGAAAGAAGGGGGCTGAATGGATGGGGCTATCCTGGCCTTCCAAGGAAGGGGTTACAGAACATTGGAGCGGCTGCCAAAAAGGCCCTTCTGACCACCCTGCTTTCTCCCAGGGATAGGCCTTCCGGTCAAACTCTGCTGGTGGCACGGCTCTCAGAAGAGATGGAGAACGCCGAGAGTCCAGGGGTACGTTTCTCTGGACAGCGGCTGGCCCTCTTGGCATGGCTTTTCCTCTGGCAAGCATTGGCGACTGACCATGGGTAAGGAATGGGCGCATCTCCCTCCCCTGGAGTTGGTTGTGCATATTTAGCAACTCAGAAGCATCCGCATGGAGCGCAAGTCACTAAGGGGTGCCTGCGTTTCCCAGCTAGTGCTAAATTGCAAAGTGGGGGGTGCATCTGGACTGTAGAATGAATGCAGTTTGAACCAATCCTGAAGGAAATTATCACACAATATCAGGCATGGGCAAACTTTGGCCCTCCAGGTGTTTTGGACTTCAACTCCCACAATTCCTAACAGCCTCCCTGAGTAACCCTCCTACCTTGGAATGGAGTTCCTATAACACTCTGTAATATGGTTTTTGTTTCTGGGTTATCAAGATCATTCCCTAATTGCTCCACACCATGTGATCAGAGGTGACCCCCCCTCCCCCAAGACTCTGTAAAAGATAGTTCAAAATCAGGGAATTCATAGTTTTGCCAAGGACACCAGGCTGAATTGACCCCATAACCCCCTATCTCTCCGTCCCTCCAGGTGTTTTGGACTTCAACTCCCACAATTCCTAACAACCAGTAGGAAAACACCTAGAGGGTCGAAATTTGTCCATGCCTGTTGTATAGAATATCTCACCAGGAGAGAGGAGCTGTCATGTGGATCTGGGGCAGAAAGGCAATGTTGGAGTTCAGCCTGGGATTGTGTTTCAAGATGATCAAGGTGCTTTGATGTGGGGAATGATGATGTCACTGAGGACCAAGATGGAGATGGCTTGGTCAATGATATTAATGCAGAGAATGACATAGGGACACCAGTTCAAAGTGTAGTTTCCCATGAGAATGTTCCTACAGCGTACAGGGATGATAATTTACTCCCTAACCCAGAGAGTTCCCAAGATTTGGGGTTTGAAAACAACTTGACATCTGGAGACAATAATGAGCAGAGCACTTACTTCTGGCTGTTTCAATAGTCCAAAATAAAAAACATAAATAGCACTCAGCCGCAGAATAAACAAAAACTGATAGCAAAAGCTACACCGTAGTCAAAGGTCAGTCCAGTGGTCAAATGCTGAGAATTTCAATAAACAAAGTCCAGGGATCAAAAGTCTATACCATAGTCCAAAGCCAGCCCAGAGATTCAAAGTTCCACAGTTCCAAGATTACAGGAGACAGGTCAGGATACCGAAAATCCAACAGACCTGGGGGAAAACCAGCAGCATCCACCACCAAAATATGACAATACTTTTCTCCCAAAGATCATTTCCAAGGCTCGCTCCTTATATCCACAAACACCCAGCTGCAACCTATCTCTTGCATACCTCCACCCTTAATTGCTTTCACCCATGAACTCTTACTTACAGATTACTAAACCCTTTAGAACTAATACTTACATTAACCCTTCCATCACCAAGCACCATCAACTGCAGAACATATGACACCTCCCTGACCAAGAAAGTTCCCAGGATTTGGGGGTTTGAAAACAACTTGGCACCTGGAGAAACTATTGAGCAGATAGATAGTGAGCAAATAAACAGATGGCTGGAAATTAGCCAAAACAGACAGCTCAGCCAAGGCTTCGAGAGATAAGGGGAGAAGCAGTCAAAGTAAAGGAAACCAGTTTCTAAGTGTTGGGAATAGCCTAATGGAGGGATATAAAGTTTCCACCAGGGAAAATATAGCCAGATGAAGCACCATTTCAGAATCCTGAAAAGTCCTTGTTCTTGTCCTATGGAAGCCTTGCTTGGAAGATTCACGTTAAGGATTTCTTGTTCATGGTTTTACTCTTTGTCTCTTGTGCTTATATACTCATGCTGTGGATTAATGTTTTCCTGGTACTTTGGATTGTTATTACAAAAGTCTGGATCTTACTTTTGAACTTTGCTGAACCCAACTTGGAATATATTGTTCCTGCTTATCTTCCTACCTTTTTGGACTCATCTATTTTCTTAAAGCATATTTTTACCTGGCTGTTTTCACTTATCTTCAATTTAAAAAAAGGATCGTCGAAGGCTTTCATGGCTGGAATCACTGAGTTGTTGTAGGTTTTTTTCGGGCTATATGGCCATGGTCTAGAGGCATTCTCTCCTGACGTTCCTGCATCTATGGCAAGCATCCTCACTACCTCTGAGGATGCTTGCCATAGATGCAGGCGAAACGTCAGGAGAGAATGCCTCTAGACCATGGCCATATAGCCCGAAAAAAACCTACAACAACCCACCAAAAAAGGATTGTTTTCCTATTCAACGTGTGGTGTTTTAAAGTCAGAGGGTTATTCCTATCCTGGAGTGCAACAGGCAGGGGACTGTGGGACCCTTTGCCCAACTCCTTGGGCTATTCAGAAGCAGGGCTAAGGAAGACTGTGTGGGCAAATGGCCTGAGGCCCAGACATCTGCGAAGTGAAAAAACCACACGTGGTGCACAAAAACAACAGTTTGTGCCGTGCAAAGCCCCGGGGTCCACTCTTCCCCCTGACCAGTGCCATAAGCACTTGCAGAAATGAGGCCGACAGGTATCTCTGGGGTGCATGGGGCCCCTCTCGTTGGCCCTACTCAGACCTCCCTCTCGTCTCCTGGGTGCAGGCATTGGTGCGAGAGGCTGGTGCAAGTGACGGAGGAGGAAGTGGTGGTCCCGCGGCAGGAGGAAGCCGTGCCCTGCGCAGAGGTCTACCGCTACAACATGGCTGGCTGGCTTCTCGACCAGGAGAGGATGCGCCGGGTTGGCGGCGGAGCAAAGGGCCTGTGCTATGTCTACAAGTGAGTAAGAGAGCGGCGAAATAGGTGGGAGAGGAGACCAGAGAAGGATGGAGCCAAGGGTTTGGATACCAGAAAAAGAGGGGCAGAGCTTGGTGGGGAAAGTTCCTTGTTAACAGTAATACCGTGAGTTGCATCTTTCTGGGTCTTTGGCTGTATGAGTCCATTCCAACAGGTCACAGTTTTCCATGTATTTGGCTTATTTGAATGCAGCCACCCATACGCACAAAGAACAACCTCATGCCTATCACATCTATCTGGACAACTAAAATAGTTGTGCGGTTTCTTCTCTTAGCAAGAGGGGTCCCAATTGTCTTGCTCCCCGCTCCTGTTTGCATCTCTCCCACGGCAGGCCAGAGGACACGAGGCCCACGGTGTGGAACCGGACGGTGCGCACTTGCTGTGAGGGCTGGAGTGGGCCCCATTGCTCTGAGGGTAAGGCTATTTGGGCCAGGTTGCCACGGGGGTTGAGTGAGGGAAGGGTGGTATGACAGACTTGGAGAATAATGAAAGTCAACGGGTTGTTGATTCAGACAGACACTGGTGTTGGATACCTCTTGGCTAGTCCAAAGTAGGACTTCTTGGCATCACGAGCACATAGATTACTGCAACGCACTCTACGTGGGGCTGCCTTTGAAGACGGTTCGGAAACTTCAGTTAGTTCAACGGGTGGCGGCCAGATTACTAACTGGGATGTCAGACAGGGAGCTCCACTGGCTGCCGGTCCATCTCCGAACCCAATCCAAAGTGCTGGTTTTGACCTATAAAGCTCTATACAGTTCTGGCCCAGCTTACTGGTCTGAACGCATCCACCCCTACGTCCCACCTTGCAATTTAAGATCATCCGGGGAGACCCTGCTCTCACTCCCATCAACAGCGCAAATGTGGTTGGTGGGAACGAGGAGCAGGGCCTTCTCGGTTGTGGCCCCCCGCCTATGGAACACACTCCCAAAGGAGGTAAGATCTGCTCCCTCGCTCCTGACCTTTAGAAAAAAATTAAAATCATGGTTCTGGGACCAGGCCTTCGGACAATAGATGTATGCAGCTTTTAGTGGGACAAGGACTGGAATGGCGACTCGACTGATGAGATTGTTTTATGGTTTTAATAACTGTTTTGATATTTGATGATGTACTGTTTTTAATATGATTTATGTTTAAAGTGTGGTTTTACTATTGTAGTTGTAAGACATTGAATTTTTGCCATTAACTATGTGTGAACCACTTTGAGTCCCCCTCGGGGTGAGAAAAGCGGTATATAACTACTGTAAATAAATAATAAATAAATAAATAAATAAATAGTCCGGGTTGTGGCGCAGATGGTTGGGAGTCAGCTGCATTAAAATCACTACTGACTGAGAGGTCATGAGTTGGAAGCCAGCCCAGGTCAGAGTGAGCTTGTCTAGTTTGCTGTCGACCTTTGCAGCCCGAAAGACAGTTGCATCTGTCAAGTAGGAAATTTAGGTACCGTTTATGCGGGGAGGCTAATCTAACTAATTTACGATGCCATAAAACTCCCCAGCAGCATGCAAAAGAATGAGGAAGTACTCCATCGGTGTCACAAGTGGATGGTGAAGCAACAGTTCCCCCAGTGGCCAGAATTCAAAAAAGCATACCCTCATGAAGCTGGAATGTTAAATAGCCTCTGCGTGTCTGTCTATATATGTTGTGTGTCTATGGCATTGAATGTTTGCAATGTATATGTGCATTGTGATCTACTCCTGAGTCCCCTGTGGGGCAAGAAGGGTGGAATAGAAATGCTGTAAATAAATAAATAGCCAAGCCATGGTAAATATGGGGAGGGAAGGACCCTAGGAGAGATATAAGGATGATTGCCTTCTAGTGACCCCCGTTGGAGTCATGCAACAGATCCACTTGGAGGTTTAGTCCAAATGTTAAAGGAGGTGCTCAAGATGTTGGCACGGTTTGGAGGGCGTGGGACCTTGGGTAGCTCCTTTCAGGTCTGGACTGCAACCCAGAGTGGCTCTCCCTTCCTGACACCAGACCGCCCCCCCTTGATCATGAGCAATGAGGATAAGAGTGCTTCTCTCTTATACTTTATTTATTATTTACTCTATTTGTATCCCGCCTTTCTCTCTTCGTGGGGTTGCCTCTGATACTGCTCAGAAGCTGCAACCAGATAACTAACAGGAGCGGGGTACAGGGAGCATACTACTCCTCTGTTGCGCCAGCTCCACTGGCTGCCAATTAGCTTCCGAGCACAATTCAAAGTGCTGGTGTTGACCTATAAATCCCTAAACGACTCCGGCCCAGTTTACCTGTCCGAACGGATTCTCCCCTATGAACCATCAAGGTTGCTAAGATCTTCTGGAGGGGACCTGCTCTCGGTCCCTCCACTTTCGCAGTCGTGTCTGGTGGGAACGAGAGACAGGGCCTTTTCTGTGGTGGTCCCTCGGCTATGGAACTCTCGTCAATACCTTAGTCAGTGATGGTCTCAGCCATCACTCTTCAAATTCCTTGTTCCACAACCAAGACTTCACTTGCTTCCTAAAGATCAGGAGGGAGGGGGCAGATCTAATTTCATTTGGGAGAGAGTTCCATATCTGGGGAGCCACCACAGAAAAGGCCCTGTTTTAATATTTTAGATCAGTGGTTCTCAACCTGGGTCCCCAGATGTTTTTGGCCTTCAACTCCCAGAAATCCTAACAGTTGGTAAACTGGCTGAGATTTCTGGGAGTTGTAGGCCAAAACACCTGGGGAGCCATAGGTTGAGAACCACTGTTTTAGATTGTACTGTTAGCATTGGGTCCTTGCTGTGATCTGGTCTGAGCCCCTCTACGGAGGTAGAGAAGAGCGGGATATAAAAGTTTTAAATAAATGAATAATAAATTCTCTACCCTGAAGGAGATTCAAAGCGGCTTTACATATAGGCAACTATCCAATGCCTTTGGACAACATACAATTAAAATACATTTAAGCTAACATTTTGAAATTAAAATGAATGCACATTAAAACATACAAAACATTGCATTCACTCTTAAACTCACCGTCACACATAGTTGTAATCCGGGGCCATTCCAAAAATCATTGCACATATTTTGTAGTTATTGTCGCACTATAGTTAATCTCCAAAAGCTTGATCCCATAGCTAGGTTTTCACTTTTGTTCTGGGAGGGAGCTGCACTAATATCATTGGGAAGGGAGCTCTGCAGCCAAGGAGCCACCACTGAGAAGGCCCTGTCTCTCATTCATAGAATCATAGAATCAAAGACTTGGAAGAGACCTCATGGGCCATCCAGTCCAACCCCATTCTGCCAAAAAGCAGGAATATTGCATTCAAATCACCCCTGACAGATGGCCAACAAGCCTCTATTTAAAAGCTTCCAAAGAAGGAGCCTCCACCACACTCCAGGGCAGAGAGTTCCACTGCTGAACGGCTCTCACAGTCAGGAAGTTCTTCCTCATGTTCAGATGGAATCTCCTTTCTTGTAGTTTGAAGCCATTGTTCCATTGCGTCCTAGTCTCCATGGAAGCAAAAAGGAAGCTTGCTCCCTCCTCCTCCCTGTGGCTTCCTCTCACATATTTATACATGGCTATCATATCTCCTCTCAGCCTTCTCTTCTTCAGGCTAAACATGCCCAGCTCCTTAAGCCGCTCCTCATAGGGCTTGTTCTCCAGACCCTTGATCATTTTAGTCGCCCCCCTCTGAACACATTCCAGCTTGTCAATATCTCTCTTGAATTGTGGTGCCAAGAATCGGACACAATATTCCAGGTGTGGTCTAACCAAATGCACCACCTGCGAAGGAGGCGGGACCAAGAGTAGGGCTTAACCAGACAGTCTTAACCTCCCAAATCAAAACATGTTGTCACCACCGCTGTCACAATGGTTGGGTTGACCGCACGTTTGCCGTTTCCTCTCTGCCTCTTCTTCTCCTTCTGCCGCTTCCAGGGAAGGACACAGTGGGCCGCTGCTTCTCCACTTGGCAGTGCCAGGACATGCCGGGGCTGCAGAACGCCTCACTGCTCAGCTTGGAGGAGTGTTGCCAACACCTCTGGGGCCACAGCTGGCAGAACGCCTCCTCCCACCTCTGCTTTGGCTGCTCCTCCCTCCCCCTGGAAGGTGGGTGCGTGCCCAGGTGGCCCTTCTGCTCCTCTCTTTCCTTTCTTGGACCCATCCATGCTGCACACCTGGTGCGCTAAGAGGTGGGAAAGGGCCACAGCTTGTTGTGAAGTTACTTGTGAAAAATAATATGTTTCCATTGCCCGAGTAGTGCAATGGGTTAAACACTTGTGCCAGCAGGATTGAAGACTGACAGGTCGGAGGTTCGAATCCAGGGAGAGGGGGTTGAGCTCCCTCTGTCAGCTCCAGCTCCTCATGCCAGTAGGAATACAATGTCAATACACAAATGTCCTATTGCTATAAACTTCAGCAACAATACCAATTGGAATAATGCGGAGAATACCAAACTAACTCATATAGTACACAAGCATGGGAAACAAACACATAGGGACTGTTTACAATGGTCTAACAAACATAATATTCATGTTTTCCAAAATAATTAGTCAGATTTTCCAAAGGTCCTGTGAGGAAACTTCAACAATTCAGTATTGTCCCATGTGAATTCAAGCTATAATAAAAAAAAGTCTTGGGGACTGAAGACCGACAGGTTGGAGGATCAAATCCAGGGAAAGTATGTTGTCCCTCTGTCAGCTCCAGCTCCCCATGCAGGGACATAAGAGAAGCCTCCCACTGTTGCAACTCAGAGTAGGCTTCACCTTGCTCCCAAACACCACCACACAAGAGCTGTAGATTTTGTAGTTTATTGAGGAAAAATCCAAGTCAAAACATAGAGTAAGCAATGCAAAGTTCCAAAGACAAAGGTTAAATGCAAAACACAGTTCCAAAGGTCCTCAGGTAAGAACATAAAACATAATCCTTTAAGCAATGGTCAAACAAGAGTCCATGGTAAAAGCAGTGAAACACAAGTCCCAAGAATCACGATTCAGGAAGCCCAAAGCGTGCTGCTTTAGAGCCAAGGTTATTCCATAGAAGCTTTCATGCTAAAAGCCACGTTGAACTGACACCTTCCCTTTGTTAACCAGAAGCCTAAATACCTTTTGCCAACATGAAAACATTACGCTTTTGCCAACATGAAAGCATTACGGTGACCTTTCACCAACCTGGCTTCTTTCTTGCTGGCTAACCGCGAACTCCTCCTGACCCGCCAATCTAAACGTTCCTGCCTGCTCATTAAATCACTATCAAGGCTGCTCTCTTCTCTATCAGTATCAGTGTGAGAAGGCTGAGCAAGTGAAGGCCTCTGCACCTGGTCGTTATCTAATTCGCTGGCATTCTTTTCCCATGAGAACTGACTTGTTGACTCCTCTGGTGCACTGTCTGCAAGAGGCACAGAAAAAGGCATAGGAACAGGCCCAGAAATCTGAATCCCATCATCCTCTTCATCAGGGAACATTTCAGGCTCACAAGAGGGTTCAGTTTCAGGCTCAGAATCAAGCTGAGCCACAACACCCACAAGGATGGTAAACATACAAACATATGGGCAATGTCCCCTAGGCAGCCTTCTTGCAGATGACCAATTTTCTCACACCAGAAGGAACTTGCAATTTGTCAAGTTGCTCCTGACATGAAAAAAAATATCAGCAGCATTCTCTTCCCCATATTTCCCCTCTTCTTCTTCCTCCCCTGGTCCATTGCCAGGGAATTGGGAGTGGTAGTCCAACAGTTCCTGAGGGCACGTGTGTAGATGGAAGTCAAACAATTGTATTGATTAGCCAGTTGGCCTTATCAAAACAAACAGTGGAAACACAACATACAACATACATCTAATCCTCTTAAAATACAAATATACAGGTATTTGGCGTGGATAGATGGGAAGCTCCAATCCACATACCCCTAACAGACCAATGAGTGACCATCACTCATAAAATCCTCCCCAAAACAGTGGAAAGGACTTAACCCCACCCCCAAAAAGCTAAATGATGAAAAACTAAATGACAATACAGAAAAAAGGGAAAAGGGGAAGGGAAGGAAAGACAAGCAGAAAGATGGAAGCAAAAAGCAAAGGAAGGAGGGAAAGAGGCAGAGAAGGAAGGAGAGAAAGGGAAGGAAAAGAAAAAGGGGAAGAAAGGAAAGAGGTAGAGAAGGAAGGAAAGAGAAGGAAAGAAAATAAGGGAAGGAAGGAAAGAGGGAGCGAAGGAAGGAGGGAAAGAAGGAAAGAGAGGGAGAGAAGGAAAGAGAGAAAGAAGGAAGGAAAGACAGAAGGAAAGGTAGAGAAGGAAGAAAGGAGAGGAAAAAGGGAAAGAAAAAGGGAGGGGAAGAAAGGAAAGAGGTAGAGAAGGAAGGAAGGAGAGAAGGAAAGAAAATAAGGGAAGGAAGGAAAGAGGGAGCGAAGGAAGGAGGGAAAGAAGGAAAGAAAGAGGAGAGAAGGAAAGAGAAAGAAGGAAGAAAAGAGGTAGAGAAGGAAGAAAGGAGAGGAAAAAGGGAAAGAAAAAGGGAGGGGAAGGAAGGAAAGAGGTAGAGAAGGAAGGAAGGAAGGAGAGAAAAAGAGGGAAGGAAGGAAGGAGGGAAGGAAGGAGAGAAAGAAAGAAGAGAAAGAGGAAGGGAACGTTAGCCACAGCTAGTAAAATAATAATAATAATAAAACTTTATTTCTACCCTGCCACCATCTCCCCAAGGGGACTCGGGGCGGCTTACATGAGACCAGACCCAACAATACTGCAATGCAAATAAACAAATACAACAATAAAATATAGAAATAAAAATAAAATACAAAAAAAACATTATAAATAAGCACATCAGCAATGTAAAATCACAATAATTTGGACACAGAAAATAAATCACAGTAGCAAGGATTAAAAGTTTACAACACTGGGTGAGAAGGCAATGTAATGTATCTAGACAGGGGGTCAGAGGGACAAAAGTAGGGTTTAATTGCACTAGTAGGTAGGAAAAAAAGTGCTAAGCATCGGCCGGCAGCACCTGTCCTGATGTTTCAGTTCTCCCTTTTGTGGAGCTTAACGCTCACCAGCCAAGGCTCACGGGGCCAAGGGCAGTGGGCCAACTCCTCCCCTTCTTCTCCCCAGACGACCTGCCTTCCGCCTCTTTGGTCCGGCCACTGGGCCCCACAGCTCTCCTGCTGCGCTCAGGGCATCCCGGGCGCCCCTTTGCCACCTGCGTGACTTGGGCCGGCTTCCACTACCGCACCTTTGACGGCAAGCATTTCCGCTTCCACGGCACCTGCACCTACGCCTTGGCTGCTGCCTCCGACGGCACCTGGGCCATCTATGTCTCCTCCAGGACCAGCAGCAAAGGGGGCTGCGCGCCAGGCCAATGCTCCAGGGTAAGATTGGGATGGGCCACCCCAGACCAGGTGGGTCCTGCATTGAACCGTAGGCCAGAAATACAACTCAGAGGCATACACTCCAGTGCCAACCAGAGGCTTCCACCTCAGCAGGAGAAGAGCCTGAACTTTGAGGGAGCTCCCCAAGGGGATTCCCACCATCTAAATGGAGCCAAAACCTTGGAAGGATATTTAGAAATTCAAAGTAAAATCTGGAGTAGATTGGCATATCCCTGACATGGGAGCCCTTCAGTAGGTTCTGCAGCGAGGGTCAGAAAAGAGGAGGCAAAAGGACCCTGATGTTGACCCTGACTCAGTCAGTGTTGGGATCGAGGAGCTGTGCTCAGACGCACCTACTGCCCCTTTCTCCCCAGCAGACTCTCCGGATGCTCTTTGGCCTGGATCTGGTTGTGTCTGAGGGACGGAACATCTCCATAAATGGGGCTGCGGTGCCAGAAGGAGAAGCGCGCTTGCAGAAAGGTGAGAGGGCCAAGGCAGGTGCTTGGATGGGGACTTGGATGGTGTTCTGGTA